>JAJOZX010002642.1:365000-612750 GCA_023014485.1 Bathynomus jamesi | reverse complement strand
AATAAACACATTGTTGTATACCTGACATTCCTTCTGCTATGAGACCTGTACCCCATGGTCCTGGAATTCCAATACCCGACCCACCTCAAACCCTGGACTTCGATGATTCTGATGATGAATCAATGACCAATGCCAATGACCAGTCCCAGTCGTATATACCTCAAAATACCGCTTCAAATGAGCCGAGGCCTCTCAACCAGGCCAAACTTAATGATCTTACCAGGGATTTAGGACTTTCCAAATTAGCTGCCGAGATCTTGGGCTCACGACTTCGAGAGGACAACTCGCTGGCTCCGGGAACAACATTCTCCTGGTATAGGAAACGAGAGGAAGAATTCCGCAAGTTTTTTGCAGTGCACGAAAATACCTCTTCCTTAGTGTACTGCTGCAATGTTGAGGGGCTAATCGAATCCTTGGGCCTGCCATATAACGCATCAGAATGGAGGCTATTTATAGACTCGTCTAAACGAAGTTTGAAAGCAGTACTTCTCAACATTGGGAATAGGGTTGCATCAGTCCTGTAGCACATTCCGTACAACTTACTGAGAGCTACGATAACATGAAAATTTTACTGGATGCTCTCGTATACGACCAACATAACTGGAGGATCTGTGGAGATTTGAAGGTAATACTAATATCATAAGTAAACTATTGCTATTGACTATGTTGTTTTTCCAAAGGTTATTTGAGAGCGTATGAACACTTAACTTCCCCACAGAAGTGATACAGTCCAATGCATAGATTTTTTTATCTGATAGAACAAATTCTCTAAATTCTTTAAATATTTTCATTTTTTTTCAGATTGTGGCATTTGTATTGGGAATGCAAGGGGGATACACGAAATACCCATGTTTCCTCTGCAAATGGGATAGCCGAGCGGATGAGAAGCACTATGCACAGCGTGAATGGGCATCCAGAGAGAATTTTGAACCTGGGTCGCATAATGTCGTTTCAGTGCCCCTTGTACCACCAACAAAAATTTTGCTCCCACCACTTCATATTAAGCTGGGCTTGATGAAAAATTTCATCAAATCAATGAATAAGGAGGGTTCAGCATTCCGATATCTCGAGAGTAAATTTCCTCACATATCTGATGCTAAACTAAATGCTGGGGTTTTTGATGGTCCTCAAATTCGAACTTTGATCAAGGATACTCAGTTCGAAAACGCAATGACTCCAACTGAGAAGAATGCCTGGCAGGCATTCAAATCAGTTGTCACTGATTTTCTTGGCAAGCGTAGAAGTCCAGAATACGAGTCCGTTGTCGAAAACTTGATGGAAGCTTTCAAAGCTCATGGGTCGCGCATGTCCATAAAAATGCACTTTTTGTGGTCCCACTTGGACTATTTTCCTGAAAATTGCGGGATTATAGTGAGGAACAGGGTGAACGATTTCACCAAGATATCAAAATAATGGAAGAGAGGTACCAGGGAAACTGGGATATCAATATGCTGGCGGACTATTGCTGGTGTTTGAAGCGAGACGTCGTGCCCGAAGAAAAACACAGAGGGAAAGCCAAAAAAACTTCATTCCTTCCTCAATAAACTTTTTTCCATATTCATTGTATGAATAAAAGTATTTTTCACACAATGTTTTCATTTTTCACGAGTGTTCTTATAATATTACTCGTATCTACAGTGTTTAAGCTAAAAAAATCAATAAATTTGGGGATAAAATTGGACTTATAATAAATGGCCAATAGAGAAAAAACCTGACCTGATTGAGGAAAACCAATGTCATTTTCGAATTCAGCATGGTCGAATTATATAATATGAGTTGAAAAAACCCTCACAGCAGACAAAAAAATTTCATATGCATGCCAGTGTAATTCGGGGAATTTGAGATTTATAACACATCGATGGTGATATACCAAACCCCCGTAACTTGCAGAAAGAAAACTAATATCAGGAAGTTTATGAAGGTTTCAAACAATTGTTTCGTATGATGGGAAAGTAATGGAAGTAGCTATTAATTTTTGCGAGGCGTCTAATCGTGTTTTGAAGACTTCAACTTTAACACCAGTAATGTTTCTGATGTTTTTAGGTAGATGGTTAAATAGTCTTGGGAATCCCCTGACACCCAGGCTATATTTGTTCAGTGTTGAGGATGTTCCTTGTCTGGTCTTTAGTCTGGGAACACTACTGCCGAAAAAAGGAAGAAACGCGTAAGTCCTTTGAATAGTTTTGAAAAAATGCCTTTCAAAGTTTACCGTTGGAAACTTCAGCAATTCATTTTTTTGCACTAATTTCACTAATGCATCATAATTGCACATTTCATGACAATTTTTTTATGCATATACTGTACAGTATATTAGGTGAATTTAACGCGTACACGTTTTTTTTCTTTGTATTAGGGCTTTGTTAAGATTAGGGTTTTTCCAATGAAAGATGATTTAGAGGAAATGGACTTGTTTTTCATTGATTTAACCAATAGAAACTGGATTTGCGCGCTTCTTCCTAGTAGAGATGGCTTACTGACCCCACCATAGTTTAACTCAGCTTTGACCTAATTGTGACTTACGAGGTTTTTTCCCCTTTGTACGGTAGACTACATTCCTATTTATCATTGTTTGCATCGTTACCGGGTTCAGTTTGAGGTTAGGTACCAGTTTTTCTGGTTTTTCCCATGTGTATGTTATGGTGTGTATCTCCTTTCCAGCGAGTATAGACTTAATGTACGAAGTCTTTCCCATTAGTTGAGGTCTTTGCAGCGGTCAATCTTCGCTGTGAAATTTCTTTGAAATTTTTTTATTAATTTTTT
Organism: Bathynomus jamesi; assembly: GCA_023014485.1. Classification (NCBI taxonomy): domain Eukaryota; kingdom Metazoa; phylum Arthropoda; class Malacostraca; order Isopoda; family Cirolanidae; genus Bathynomus; species Bathynomus jamesi. Next base: position 609,990 of record JAJOZX010002642.1, on the reverse strand, counting down.
TTTATACGAGGACGTCAAAACTGAGCAGTACTCAAATTTTGGTATGATCAGTGTTTTCAGCAGGGAAATTATATATATATATATATATATATTATATATATATATATATATATATATATATATATATATATATATATATATATATATATATATATATTAGGGTGGTCCTCAAAAACGAATTTTTTATTTTTACTGCTCCCACCCGATAAGTAGTTCCACTTCATAAAAAAATTATTTTCGCAAAGTTTTTACCAGATCCGATAATATTTAGGGGTGGCTGTGTCGAACTTTAAATTTTGAACGAAATCCTTAAAATGGGCAAAATCTGCAGCATCTAAATTTGCTGGCCACTTGTGGTACCTATCTGAGGAAATGGTGGGATTGGCACTGGTTTGATGCTTCTGTATCAGTAGACACAAAGATTAATTGTAAAGGGAATTAATGAGACAGAAGGCAGCCTAAAATGTCCTAAACGTGTGAGCCTTCGTCAAGATCATCTCCCAACATTGGATTCCTTGAGCACGAGAAACTCTTTCAAGCTTATACGGGCCCTCAATATCAATACTGCATTTATGCAAAAAGACCCGTCAACATGGGACTCAGATGATGAGTTTCAAGAGGCTCTTCAGAAAGTTGAAAACATCAAGGTCGTGAACGACAATGCCGAACGCGGGATTGCACTTATCCAGGATTATAGTGGAAAACACACTAAGAATGAAGAACAACTTCAATACCTATTGAAAGTCGTGGAGCAACACAGGAAGAAATATCCTGAACCTACTAAGATGATCTTAAACAGTGAGCTACAGTGAGTGGTCTTGCCAGCCATGACGATTCAAAATAGTACGTCATCAGTGTTATGTATAACACTTATAATTTAAAATATATATGCAAAATAAAAATCTTTTAACTACACATTATATCAGTGGTTGCCAAGTGGTGATCCATGGATCCCTGGGGGCCAACTGAGATTGTTCAGGGGGTCAATAGAAAACCCCCGCCTTGCAGTTTCGTGGTAACTTCAAGCTTCGACAGCCACCTCTAATTATCACTGGGCAACAAAAAAAAAATTTTTTCGTGTCCCAAGAATCAAAATACCTTATTCTTATAGTATTTTCTGTGCTGAATCCAAATAAGTTTGTAAAATTTCTCTATCAGTCTGGTTTTTGTGTGACATGCAATTTAATTTTTAAAAACCCATATAGTTACATACTTATTAAAATATGATCGAAAAGACATACCTGTAGTTTAAAAAGTAGCTTGTTTTGATTTTCTGCTATGCTTTGCCTCAGGCATGTCTCTCTTAAGAGTCCAGCAATAGTCAGCCAGCATACTGGTGCTCCATTTGCCTTGGTAACGGTTTTCCATGGCAGAAATATCCTGATGAAAATGCTCACCATGTTCGTCACTTACCGCACCCAGGTTTTCCGGAAAAAAGTCCAAGTGAGAGTCCAAGAAATGAACCTTTAATGACATATTGCACCCCATTGCTTGGTAAGACTTAAGAAGATCTCCTACTATTTCAGAATAGTTTTCGGCCTTGTGATTTCCCAAAAAACTTGTGCAGACACTTTTGAAACTCTGCCACGCAGCTTTCTCAACTTCATTCAACTCTCCTTCAAATCTCTCATCTCTTAACAATTCTCTGATCTGAGGGCCTACAAAAATGCCTTCTTTAATCTTGGCATCACTGATCAGGGGAAACTTATTTCTCAAGTATGTGAATCCTGTTTGCGCTTTATCCATCGCTTTAACAAAGTTTTTCATAAGTCCAAGCTTGATATGCAAAGGAGGAAGGTACACTTTCTCAGGGTCAACAAGTGAACTATTCACAACATTTTTCTTGCCTGGAACAAGTGAGGTGCGTTTTGGCCAATCCTTCTTAACGTAGTGGTTTTGCTTGTCCCTACTGTCCCACTCACATAAAAAACAACAGTACTTGGTGTAACCTAGCTGCAACCCTAGCAAAAGTGCAATGACCTTCAGATCTCCACAGATATTCCACTTATATTTCTGATACTGAAACTTTTCTAAAAGCAACTTCATGTTGTCGTATGACTCTCTCATGTTTGCAGCATGTGCAATAGGTACAGAAGGAAATTTATTTCCATTGTGAAGAAGGACTGCTTTCAAGCTGACTTTTGAGGAGTCAATGAACAATCACCACTCATCCACGTTATGTTCATGACCAAGAGCCCCCATGACTGAATTAACATCTTTACAAAACACAAGTCCATCTTCATGGGAGAACCATTCTTTGAATTCATCATGGCGGCTGCGGAAAAAACAAACTTTAGTGTCACGTTGCAGTAGATTCCAGCCCTTTAATCTTGAACCTAAAAGTTCAGCCTGCTTCTTAGATAATTTCAAATCACGAACTAGGTCATTTAGATCTCCTTGTGACAGTAATGTGGTTCATTGGAGGAACAGGTAGCCTGGAATGTTGGATCAGAAATGTCTTCATCTTTTTCCTCGTGATATGCAACAGCTACGTTTGATTCCTCATCACTTAAACTTACATGTTCAGGAGGATTTGGTACTGGAAGTTGAGCACTGTGGGGAACTGGTCTCATTGCAGATGGTAGATTAGGGTATTTCATAAGGCTCTTTGTTTTTGAAGTGATCCCCTTTGTATTTACCAGGCAGAAATAGCAGGCTGTTGTGTGATCTTTGGGTTCCCTCCAAATTGGAATAGCAAATGGCATGTGACGTGAACCGTTTAGCCATCCTGTAAGTAGTCTTACACATGTCACACAACAAATGTGGGGGCCCAACTCTTGTCCTGATCGCCTACTTTACATCCGAAATAAAGTTCATAGCATTTTTTTACTAATGGTGTAAAGTTACGTTTCTGGGATTTTAAAGTTAGATTACCACATACATAACAAAAGGAATTAGGATGATTCAGACAGTTCCGCGGCATTACAAAACATCTATATGAATACAACACGTGTAAAATTAACAAGAAGCAACAGACACTAGCTGTTAACACTGACATTTACAAGCAGACTGACTTGGAGCTGCTCTACACACAGAAACTAGGCTCATGTCTGAACAGGTACAAACATGTTTCAACCTGCAGTCTGCTGCTCCGACCAAATTTATCCTGCCAGCATTATCAGAACTTTCTCCCCAAAGGAATAAATTGTACTAATTTTACAGAAAAATTAATACAACATATATTAATATTAATATTTTATTATAGTTATATTAATTAATATATTATATTATATTTATTATTTTTATAATGTTTTATATTATAATATTGTTATATACTTAATTATATATATGTTATTATTTTTTATCCGGTGATCATGCTAAATGAGGAAAAAATGAACATAGCGTCACAAGTAAACTAAGCCTGATAAAAAATCTGATTTCATATTTAGATTCAGCATGAAAAAGTACACTTAGAACACCCATCAAAACCCTTGTGACAAAATTGTTGTTGACCAGTGTTATTATCCGATCGAGCTCAAATTGAAGCAGAATTATTTTCTTAAGTGGAACAACTTTATTGGGTGGGAGCATGTAAATTACCAAAAAAAAATATCGCCTCTATAAGGGAGGACCACCCTAATATAGATATATATATATATATATATATATATATATATATGTGTGTGTGTGTGTGTATAACTAATGAAACTTACTTTTGTTATTATTTAGGCCTATTAGAGTGATAATCATCTGAATTGTATCACTTCACTTCTACATACGTGTTTTAATAGATCTTTCAAGTATAGAGCGTAAGTATATAATTTTTAATAGCAAATATGGAAAGAAAAATTATTTTCCAGGAAAAAAAAAAAATCCGAATATCCCCAGAGTTTTTAAAGTTTGATCTGGAAAAAGAATAATTGTCCTCGTAACAAAAATATTAAGTTTAGTATTGGGTGCGCCCAGTGTAAATTACCAGTAATTTGCTTTTACATTCAGCATAACCCTTGTTAGCCTATTTACTAAGAACTTTAAGACTTGACCAATATATTCACAGCTACAAGTTTGTCCCGTAGTTATTTTTTTTGCTTAGTTCAGCCAGAGGTATAGAGGAGGAGACTTTGAAGTTCTGGAGTTCTTCTATAGGTGCAAAAGGACTAACTAGTTACGGTACAGATTGCACTTTGCGAGAATGAAATTGTAGACACCAATCGACCAGGGAAGTACTCCGGGAAGACGTTAGGTAGGAGACGGAGTGCTGGAATTCCCGTTTCTCCTGTCATTCTCCTCGTTGAACTTTCTCGGTGTCTCACCTACCCTGCGAGCAGTCCAGTATGCTCTCAAACACAGGGGTTTAAGATATGTTAGCCCATAGAGTACTTATAAACTAAAGAATAAGTCTAAAATTTGTTCAATTTTTTTTTATTGAGAAAAATACGCGAATGAGTAGGATCGATGAGTAAATAGCATGATGAGCGAGTAGGATATTAGATAGTGCAGGATAAGTTATTTTTTATTTATCTGTGGCCTATAAAATGTGCAGTTCTAAAAATTCGTTAAAAATCCCTGCTCAAAAAAAAATGGCATAACAGCCTTGGGGACCTTGTTTCTGGCTCTCTCCTTCTATGGAGGGGGTCACGTTTGCGGGCGCTCACCCTTGGCCTCCTCCTTTCTACATAAAGAAATGACAACTGTATGGCTGAGCATAATTTTATCCTATTTCCAGTTAAGGAGTTTACCAATTATATTTGTTAGTAATATTTGCTGTAGAAAGATGTTAAATAAATACTATACTACTAATCATTATAATAATTTTTTGTACATCAATTTTAGGACGTTAAAATTACGACAGCCTCGTGCAGTGACGGTAACAGATGATGATGATGTGGAAATTCTTTTATCCTATTTCCAGTTAAGGAGTTGCATGAATTATACTTGTTAGTAATCTAATATACTATTGAGCTAAAATGTGTGCGCGCGCGCACTTTTTTCGGAACCGTGCACAACCTAAACGGCACATCGGAAAATTCTGCAACCACCACCAACTGATAGCCCATGAGCTGACAATGTGCTCTGTCAAGTTTCCCGGTCCTAGGTCACCGGTTACTGGGTCAGAAGGCCCCAGCACTGCGATAAAACTACAGAAAAGAACGCAGCCGTGAAAATCTTGAGCTTCACATTTATACTGTGATATATATATATTGCTACCCACCCGGAGGGCGGGAAGCAGTATATGGGGAGAGGGGGTGGGGGTAATGCCTTTTTTACTTTTGTGTGGGGGGGTAATGGGGGAGTGGGGTAATGGAGTTTTTTAAAATTTTTTAGCTTAGCCACTTCTTCCTATGAGGACCTCATATAATGTAATAAAAAAATACATGAAAAAGTGAAAAAAAATCTCTCTTTACATTTGTGATTGATTGGATAGCCCGAAAGGACTCGCAATTTAATTGATATATTAAGCTCCATTCTTTCATCGATTTGCAGTTACGATTCATTACAATTTTTGTAATTATATTATTTTATAAAGTACTAGCTGAGTACCCGGCGTTGCCCGGGATAAATTTCACATTGCTGTTGCATTTCGCTCACGGTCAGCTTCAAGGCGTGATTGTCTTTCTTGGGGTGTTTCTCTTGCTCTGATAGCTGCTACACTTTCTCGGACAGCTTCAAGACGTGATTGTCTTTCTTGCAGCCTCATATAATATAATTTTAAATCTACAACTAATTAAAAAAAATGTAGTAATAAAAAAAAAAATACGGAGGGCGATAGCGAGCTACCGCTTGTATTTACTGTTGAAAAATATTAAATAAAGCACTATACGTAATACAATAATAATAATAATTTTTTTGTACATTATTTTCGAGACGTTAAAATTACGACAGCGTCGTGCAGTGAATGGAACAGATGATGATGTGGAAATTCCTTCAGACAACCGCTTTTTTCCATCACTTCCAACACGCTTTCTGCAATCGGGAAACATTCAAACAAAAATCAGTGTTAGTACGAAGGATAAAAAGTTATTACAGTAAGAACATCTTTAAAATATTACAGTCGTGAATATGATAAAAAAAAAGTAATATATCCACAAATTCAACTTTCTCAGAATACTTTTGCCTAAACAGAATCTTAATGACAACTATTTCCACCAGGCAGAGAGTGGAGACGAAGATTGTAAACACCAATTGACCAGGGAAGTACGCCGGCGGGGACGTCAGGCAGGAGACAGAGTGCTGGAACTCCCGTTTCTCAATGTCACTGTCCCTTTTACCTGATATTTTTCAGTGTTCCATCTACCCTGTGAGCAGTCCAGCATGCTCCCAAACACACACTTCTCCTTCTATTCTTCACTACACATACATATATTTTACACACTACAAAATCTTTCAAAAATTTATAAAAAAAAAAAATGGCATTATGAGCCTCGGAGACGTTGATTTCTGCTCTCTCCTTTTTACACAAGGGGGCATTTTTGCGGGCGCTCGCCAATGGCCACTCCCTCCTGCATAAAAAAATGAGATAAAACTTCTGATTTAGCGTCGTGCTACACTATTGGGTATAAGTAAATACAACAACAAAACATACAAAGAGATTAGATAAATCAACGTCATTTACGAGTTGAGCTCCGGTGGTTTGATTGTTTGGAGACTGGACTCAGCAAGCGCCTAAGTTCGATTTCAACCGCTGCCACGGTTGGAGTTGGATATACTGTACACTCTGATATTGCTCGAGCTCAGATGACTGAGTTTATACCCAAGACCTACCATGTTGGAAAATGGAGGTTCTGGATAAAGTGATTCATCTTGATAACAACAGAGTAAAGACTTCTCAAGATTTACAAAACACAACTTACCGTCATTGCATTATCTGTAAACACAGAATAGTAAAGAAAACGGAAAATCTAAATCTCAGAGTAAATTTAATTGTAATTTTTTTTTTAGATGAATGCCTGCAAAAGCACTCCCCAGCTAAAGAGGAGGAGCTGAAATAAAATCCAAAGTTTACGAGATGACTGAACATTGCGTTTGAAATATCGGAGGTCATAGACAGGGGTAAAGATGGTGAATGTTGTTCCAAGGTTGGCCGGTTGAGTAGATGAAAGATTGAGAATACCGACTAGGAGGAGATTGTAAAAGAATGGGTGACAGGACAGAGCTCTGAAGAACACCACTATTAATCGCGTTAGGAGAAGAACAGTGGTTATTTATCTACAACCGCAGCTATAGATTGGCCAGAAAGGAAATTAGAGATGGAGGCACAGATACAAGAATAGAAACCGAAGGAGGGTAGTTTGGAAATTAAGGATTTGTGCCAGACTCTATAAAAAGCTTTTGATATTTCTAGCGTAATAGCAAAAGTTTCGCTGAAATCCCGAAAGGAGGATGACCAAGAGTCAGAGAGATGTGCAAGAAGATCGCCAGTAAAGCGTCCATTGCAGAAACCATACTGACAACCTGAAAGAAGATTGTGACTAGAAAGGTGTTTAAGAATCTTACTATTAAGGATAGATTAAAAAACTTTAGAAAGGCAAGAAATCAAAGCAATTGCACAATAGTTGGAAGGTTGAGAGCGGTCACCCTTCTTCGGGACAGGTTGAATGCAAACGAACTTCTAGCAGGAAGGAAAAGTACCAGATGAAAGACAAAGACGAAAGTGTTTGCCTCGGCAGGGTGTCAGCACAGAAGCATAGTTCTTGAGAACAGGAGGAGGGACCCCATCAGGACAGTACGCCTTCCTATAGTTGAACCACAGATAGGGCAGAAAAACATCTTTGGAAGAGATTCTAATTTCAGACAATTAAGTCAGAGGGAGGAGGAGATGGAGGAACAGTACCGAAATCTTCCAGGGTTGAGTTGGAGGCGAATGTTTGAGCGAAGAGTTCAGCTTTATCAGGAGAAGAGACGGCAACTGAGCCGTCGGAATGGGAAAAGAGGGGGAAAGAAGAAGTAGTAAAGTTGTTAGAGAGGATCTTGGCTAGGTGCCAGAAAAAGGGAGAAGAATTAGAATTAGATTTTCACATTTTGTCTGATGAAGTAATTTTTGGCGAGTCAAAACAAATTTTGTACGAGTCTGGACAGAAATATAAGCTAAGTGAGAATCAGGAGTTGGATGGCGCTGGTCCTTTCTGAAAGCCTCCTCTCTGTTGCTGATAGCACTTGAACAAGTAAAACTGAACCAAATTTTTTTTGCATTAGTAGTAGGTGAAAAATATAAAATGTACGGATCCATCCCCGAGAGAATCACATCCGTGATGCGCACAGTACACTCGGAGGGGCCCCGAGCACGGAAGCTATAATCATTCCATGGGAAATCGTAGTAGTACTGCCTAAGGGCCTCCCAGTTAGTGGTGCCAAATGCGCCTCCTCTTGGGAAGATCCGAACTGGAGTGATAAGACAATAAACAGATACAAGATTGTGGTCAGAGGAGCCCAACGGAGAAAAAGCTTTGCAGAGTAAGAAGAAGGATGAGTAGTGGGAAACAAATCCAGAATGTTGGCCCTATCTCCAAGGTGATTGGTGATACGAGTAAGGTGCTGTACAATCTGCTCTAGGTCATTCAGGATAGAGAAATTGTAAACTAGTTCGCCAGGGATGTCAATGAAATGGGAGGAAAGCCAAAAGGTGGTGGTGAACATTGAGATTTCAGCGAAAGGAGAGAGGGATAGAATGTATTCAAATTTGAAGGTGAGGTAGTGAAAGAGTTTAGGATAATCAGTAGCATTATTGAAAGGTAGACAGCGCAGATGTATTTAGTTTGAGATTGGCAAGTAAACCATAGTCAGAGGGTGTAGAATTCGAAGGATTCAAGTTCGGGAATACGAGAGCATGTTAAGTAATTGCGTCATTTGTTAGTAAATTTAATTTTAGAAAAAGATTTATGTATTAAATGAAAAGCTCAATTTTTGTTCTAATTTTTTCAGTAGTAGTTTTTGGGCAAAAATTAGACAACAAAATATTTTCATGAAATGAAGTATAAAATTTTCTATAAATTTTACCAAAAAGACCGTTAATATCTTTCACAAAAGTTCTTTTATCGAACTTCTAATTTAAATTTACAAATTATTTTATCATCCTAGATTTGCACTCATTAACGGCCCTTCAAAAAATGAAAAGTGCAAGTTCAAACTTCTGGTGTTAGATGGCGCTACGTCACTACTAAAATACCTCGTTACACTCTACGAAAGAGAATGAGCCCAGTATTTTAACAATACTTCATTTCATTCCATTTCGGATAATGAATGAAACCGTCGACAGTTAAATGACTAACGGTTTTGTAGATCTGATTTTCAATTTCAGACAATGAAACATCATGCCATAAAAATTCGTTAAAATTTAAGTGTGATATATATTTATATATGTATCTATCTTCCTAATATATTCTTACCTGATAATCCTGCAATGCAGAGACTAATGTTTGCTTCCTCGTATTCAGCTCTGAGTTGTTTCAGGAACTTTCCACCTGAGGAGTCCACATAGCTTAGGCCACTCACGTCAAAGACCAAGAATTGGACCTGATGAAGAAGAGAGTTTAACTGGATTCAGTTCATTCTTTAAATAACAATACCCTTTTTAATTGCACACGTGCGTGTGACCAAAATGGGCAACATCAAAGGCCTGATTTCAATCATATTATTATCAATAATAATTAATTAAAAGATAAGTTACAAGATGGAAAGATGAAGTAAAAACATACAAAAAAAAAAACTAAATTCCTTACTGGTCTTTCGAATGGTTCTAAATTGTAACTTCCATTTTGTAAGGACTGCATCATCACCATCTGAAATTGGGATTTTAATTAAATCCTCTGTAGTATCTGGTCAACATTCTTACCACATATACAGGGTGTTTATAAAGTCCCTATCTATTTCAGTGAAAACGTAGCAAAAAGGGTAAAATTCAATAACAATAGGAAGCATACATTTAATGAATACTTAAGCATATGATTCTACACGAGCACCATCAGTATCTCTACAGAGTTCGAATCTGTCAGCAGCATTGTGCAATACATTTTGGAGTATGACAGGGGTTATTTTCGTAACTGCTGTTACGATACGAGCAAGTAAATGTTCCAGCTTCATTCAGATGGCATTTTAAACACCGTCATCTTTCAACAAGATGGGGCACCTTGTCATTACGCAAATATTGTTCGTGAGTACCTAAATTAACGATTTCCAAATCGGTGGATCGGACGTGGAGGCAACAGGCCCCGGCGGCTCCATCTCCTGACCTAACGCCCTTGGATTTCTTTGCATGGGGCTTTATCAAATCAAACATCTATCAAACGAGGGTTTACAGATCTGCAAGATGTACGTGCTCGTATCGTAACAGCAGTTACAAAAATAACCCCCGTCATGCTCCAAAATGTGTTCCGCAATGCTGCTGACAGATTCGAACTCTGTAGAGATACTGATGGTGCTCATGTAGAATCATATGCTTAAGTATTCATTAAATACAGGGTGTCCCAGAATTAACTATCTATTTCAATGAAATCGGACAAATTTTTTAAAAACACACTTTTATTTATGTTTATCATGTTTAATATGTGTTAAAAATGTATAAATTTCTAAAAAAATTTCATAATTTTATTTTCATAATTTTTTCATTATCTGGTCCAATGAAAGACCGTCTGAAGTCATAGAATGGCAAAGAGACTCTCCAAAAGTTAACGTGTGGCTTGGAATGACCAAATCCAAAATTTATGGCCCATTCTTCTTTGCGGAAGCAACTGTAACAGGTACCGTCTACCTTGATATGCTTCAGCAGTTTCTCGAACCACAGCTTCTTGATGATGGCATTCTTGATAATGTTGTGTTTCAACAAGATGGAGCACCATGTCATTATGCTCTAATTGTTCGAGAATACCTCAACAGACGCCTTCCGAATCGGTGGATTGGACGTGGAGGACCTCGACCTTGGCCTCCGCGTTCTCCGGATTTGACACCCCTGGATTTCTTTGCATGGGGTTTCATAAAAACAAGGTTTATCGCCAAAAGATCAATGCTTCCTGTTGAAACACAACATTATCAAGAATGCCATCATCAAGAAGCTGTGGTTCGAGAAACTGCTGAAGCATATCAAGGTAGACGGTACCTGTTACAGTTGCTTCCGCAAAGAAGAATGGGCCATAAATTTTGGATTTGGTCATTCCAAGCCACACGTTAACTTTTGGAGAGTCTCTTTGCCATTCTATGACTTCAGACGGTCTTTCATTGGACCAGATAATGAAAAAATTGTGAAAATAAAATTATGAAAAAAAATTAGAAATTTATACATTTTTAACACATATTAAACATGATAAACATAAATAAAATTGTGTTTTTAAAAAATTTGTCCGATTTCATTGAAATAGATAGTTAATTCTGGGACACCCTGTATATGCCTTCTATTATATTGTTATTGAATTTTACCCTTTTTGCTACGTTTTCACTGAAATAGATAGGGGATAGGATATATTATATATATATATATATATATATATATATATATATATATATATTCAGAAAGTTCCAGGACTGACTGTTGTACGGCGTTGTAATCTGTGTTGGCAGGCTTTCTACACATTGTCGAGAAGCCACACACCCCTTCTTTATAGTGGGAAGAGCCGACATGTCTGACATCACCGGGCTAATTGTGATGCCCAGTTGATTGCACCAGTGTGTGTGTTTAGAATTTCAAGTGGCAAAATATCGCTGAGCAACGTGCAAACATTAAGTTTGCGACATGTTTCAAGTTCAGGTCTTCAGCGAGGATTGCATGACAGCTTCCGTGCGAAATGTTGACTGCCTCCGCTATTTTATCCACGGTTTGACGACTATCGGCACACAGTCCGCTGTACCAAGTGTATGTTGTACTCTGTACGGGCTGTTACTGGACGTCCACTCCGCTCATCCTCCTCCAACGTTTCCCCGCCTTCTTTAGCGACAATGCTACTCCAATACTGCAGAAGGGGGAAATCGTTTCCTCCCCATACACCTGACTCAACAACTCGACGGTTTCTTTCCCGGATTTGCACATTGTTATATAATTTATACCACTTTGACACTCAGAAAACACACAGATGCAATCAATTGCACATCACAATTAGCCCGGTGACCGCACAACGGTCAGTCTTTGAACTTTGACTGTACAACGTGAGTATGTATTTAGGGTGATTCAAATATGGGGGTAAAAAAATTTTTTTATATTTTAATGTGTTCAACCCTTTAAATGGTTCATTTCAGCATAAAACCAACTATCCTAAAATATTTTAGCAAATTTTTAATTTTTAGGGGTTGCTACCAGCAATTAAAAATTTTACAGAACGACTCAAATTGTCAAATTTTTCCACACCACCCAGGGGGTACAGTACAAGGCGCATTGCTTTTTTTTAATGTGGAAAGCTCCCCCGTAGGTCCTACCATAACCACAAGCATGCATAATTAAACTAGCATGATATTTGAGACATTAGCTGTCCTTACTTCATCAATGTTTCTTTCTTTCTATCAGGGTAAACAGCCCTGTAGTTTTTCACTGCTTGTAGCAAGAATTGTTTTTGATCTTCATCATGTGTTAGTATTTTATTATATTCATTCATTAATTTTACTCCTCTTTCCGCTATATCATTCACGACTTTCCACTGTTTGATAGATTTCTTAGCGGAGTTATACTCATCATTATGCCATTCTTTAGCATCTTTGAGTAAAAATTTTGAACTAAATTCTGTTATTGTAAAGAATCTTTGAGTATTTGATGACAAAATCTTCTAATTTCTTCGTTGGAATAAGTGCAGGATCTAGAAAAGCCGTTTTGCAGGAAGAGTTTCTGTTGTATTTTGCAAGGCCTTTACAATTTTGTTTTTCGTTTCAGTAGGCACTTCATCATCATAAAAGGCCAAGGCTACCAGTTCTGATAGGTACCAGAGGTGACCTAACAGTTTTTAATAGCAACAAATGCAATTTTGTCATTTATTTTTGTAGACTACAAGATTCTGTGATAATTCCAGAGCAAGACGAGGAGCGCAAGATGGCACAGGAGCTGTAAACCATGCCTTTACATATAACCGAGTAGCAAATAGACAGATGTCTTTTAGTCCTTTTTTGTCTCTTACTGAAATTTTGAACTGAGATTTGAACATAAAATTTTTAATGAATATGTAATTTTGGCCATCCACCTAGCCCGATGAAGTCCCGCTGGATGTTTAAATTTGATTCCACCTTTTGGTTCACCTCCCAAAAAAATAATTGTTAACTGCAATAGTTCTAGGTAATCGTCTCTTGGTTGGAATGTATCTAGTTGATTTGTTGCAAATATAATTATGTCATCTTTGATGTCATGAATATTTTCATAGATATCTGGATCTGATAATGCTGTTTCGTAGTCCTCCTTATTAATACTTGACCATTTTTCTCTGAACTTCTTAAAAAGGACTATATCTGGGCCAGAAGATGGCGATAAAGACTTTGAAACAACAGCTTCCAGCATAATTTCAAATATATGGTGTCGACATGCCAGCCACAATAAATCGTTGTCGAATTTTTGTTCTAGAAGAATAGCTGCACCATTTCTAGGACCAGTATTGGCTGCCGTTGTATTGAAACACATGCATTTTATTTGTTCGCAGATGTCCCATTCAAGCGATGTCTGATTGTTTGCATTAAAAGAGACGCATTTCTGTCACTCAATTTTGCAACATCAAGACTTCCTAATAATTTATCATCAAACAATTTTCTACGTTTGCCAACCTTACTTTTCCATGTTGAAGGTTGTGAAGCACAGAAACCAGATTCATCACTTTTACTCTCTTCTGATTCTGATGATGTACTGGTGAGTATGACAGCCTCTTCATTCTTCTTTCTTTTGATCTCCTCTTCTGCTTTCCTCTTTTCATAACGTTGTTGCTTTTCTGCTGCTCTTTGCTCTTTTTTAGCAACAGCCTTATCAATGGTACCCATTTTTCCATGACGTCCTTTCTCACGTTGCATTTTCAAGAATTTCTTATCTTCTATTTTTATAAGCTGCATAGCATTCTCATGAGCAATGTCAAATAAGTTTTCCAGTTTATCTTTCCATTTTCTTCTTTATTATTTAAATTTTGTGATCTTTTCAATTTGTTTGCTTTGTTTTTCTTAAGCAGCTGTCATTCCTTCAGTATTCCTTGAATTTTATCTACTACATGTATTCTTTGTTTTGCTGGTATTCCTGCTTTTTTCCAAACTGCTAGCACATCATCTGCAGTAGAGCAGCATGATTCTCTAATGTCTTGCTTTTTAATATTTCTGTAGTGCATGAAGAGGGCCATCATTTCCTTCTCTGATGGTAATACGGATGTTTTTAGTACTGCAGAGGGCTGCCCAATTAGCCATACTTCAGTTTCTTTTCTTGTAGAACTTCTCCCAAATGAGCAACTGGGTGATGGTGAGTTAGGCCTAGCTTCCATAATCGATTAATTGGTATCAAAATTACGAGTTCAAGCAACAACAATTAAAAGCAAGCTAGTATATAAACCATTAATTAAAAATTCTGAAATATAAACAATTAAACATAAAATCATAAGTTGTAAAAACAAACAAATTGAAAAAGAGGGAAACTTTGACGCCTGGTAGCACATAGTAAATTTCATTTAAAATTCACCAAATTTGGCATACACTACTTTTTTGTCAAAGGGAACAAAAATACAGGTTGAACAATTAAAAAAAAAAACTGACTTTTTTGAATCACCCTAAATTGTGTATATATAAGCACACCGGACAAAAAATTAGTCACCCCTCTCAGAATGTACCTAATAACGTGTGACGGCGCCTCTGGCCTTGATAACCGCACGAATCCGGCGAGTTTAGTATGCGGAGGTACGCCTGCTGGTTCAAATTCATCGTCACTGGAACGAGAGGGCCCATTTCGTGGTACGAAAAACATCCCCAGAACATCACGGAACCACCTCCAGCCTGAACAACACCTTCAACGCATTCAGGATTAAAGGCTTCATTGGACCTGCGATGTACTCGTCGCCTCCCATCATTGGAGAACAAACAAAAACGGGACTCATCGGACCAAATTACACGTTTCCAATCTGCCGCAGTCCAGTTTTTTGCCTCTGAGCCCATTTATAACGTGCCAATTTGTGACTTGCTGTTAACAGCGGCCTCTTCCGTGGTACCCTGCTCCAGATGTCCATCGCATGCAGTTCTCGTCGCAATGTCCGTTCGGAAATTGGTCGCTGGAGAACCTCATTGGTTTCTTGGAGCAATTGTTCTCTGGTTTGAAAACGATTTGCAGTTACTAGACGAGAAACATGGCGGCGGTCCCTATTGTCGAGAATTGTTTTCCGGCCACAGTTACGCCGTCGATTTTCAGTTGATTGCGAACTACACCACTCTTTAAACTCGCTGGACAGTACGCGTTGACACACCAACAAATTGGGCTACTTCAGACATTTTGTGTCCGTGGGCTCTGCCAAACACGATGGCTCCTTTTTGCCACTGAGTAACGTCTGCCTCACGACCCATTTTGCAGACTATATCCAACACACACTTTGTTCTTCACCACCTCACGAAACAGATCTGATCCTGTGTGCTACGTCACCGCTACTTTAAAGGAAGTGCTCAAAATGACCGCCTTGCGCTTGAATACACGCCTGAACACGCCTCGTCATAGACTGCCTGACGCGCTCAAACATTCCAGGTATTGCTCGGATTTTCCGCCATCCTTGTTCTACACGTTGGCGAAGCATTTCAATGTTGTCAATGGGTGTCACGTAAAAGATGGATTTCAGATGACCCCACAGGTAAAAATCAAATGGATTGAGGTCCGGGGAGCGAGCAGGCCACACAATGGATCCTCCACGGCCTATCTATTTATCATGGAAATGGTCATCCAAATAGTCTCTGGCTACTCGACTAAAATGAGGCGGAGCGCCGTCATGCATAAACTACATACGACGTCGGACACCAAGAGGAACTTCATCTAGTAAATCGTTTAAATCATTCCTTAAAAAATTGGAATAAGATTCTCCTGTTAATCTTCCAGGCAAAACAAAAGGACCGATTAAGTTATCGGCAATAAGTCCTGCCCAGACATTGATACTAAATTGTTGTTGGTGCCTTGACTGGATGATGGCATACGGATTCTCTTCTGCCCAGTGATGAGTGTTGTGAAAATTGATCACGCCATTTCTTGTGAAGGTAGCCTCATCAGAAAACAACACGGAGGATAGAAAAAGAGGATCGCGAGCACACTGTTGAAGGAACCAAGTACAAAAAGCCTCTCGTGGTGGGAAATCGGCTTCAGTAAGGCCTTGTACTCTCTGAATGTGATATGGGTAAAGTTATTGTTCCCGTAAAATTCTTCACACAGTTGTGTATCTTACACCCTCTGCTGCTGACACCAGGATGTTCCTGCACGCGATTCAGGACCCGCTCCTCCAACTCAACAGTTCTGGCGCTGATTGGTCTACCACCATCTAAAACTCGCTTGTTGAATGATCCTGTATCACCAAGACGCTCGTCTATTCTCTGAAGGGTCTTCTTATCTGGCAGATGGCGATTCGGAAACCTTTCCGCATACAGACATCTTGCTGCGGCCGCATTACACTAGGCAAGTCCATACACGAGATGCATGTCTGCCATTTCTCTGTTTGAATAAGCCTCCATTCTCACTTCAAATGCACTATCACTGAATAGCACAAAAACTTTTAAGGTTTTTTTTTCACTGAACTGCACTTATTCACGGTAAGAAGTTACGAATACGAAGAGTGAAACACCGCGATGCACCTCTGACTGACTGATGGCTCTACACTCAACGATATTGAAACATGTCATCGAGTGTACGAAACATTACAATCGGCAAGGCCATACATGAAATAAGCCTCCTACACACTCACAAACATTGTTGGCAAGCAGTGTTTGTAAACAGTTTGCGGAAAGAATTGCTGGAACACAAAACGGGCTGTAACTCGGAAACAAAGCGATTTCGGGCATATGTTTATATAAACTTTTTTCATTGTTCTCAGGTCCTGAATCCATCCTGAAAGTGCGTCCCACATGTTATGAAACACTGTGTGTGTGTGTGTGTGTGTGTATATACTATATATACACAGGGTGTCCGAGAATTATCTGTACAATTTCATCTTTTAATAAAATTCTTGATAACACACGTAAAATTCTTAAACAAGATTATTTAGAATCTGTATTTTCAAAAGTTTCTTTTATTAAAGTAACGTTGTTACAAACATTCGATATGTGCACCATCAGTGATTCGCAACAAAACATCCAATCGATAATCCAAATGTTGCCATGTACGCTGCAGCATATCCACATCAATTCGCTCAATAGCAGCTGTGATTCTTGCTTTTAAATCATCAATGTCTGTCACCCGCGTATTGTAAAGAAAAAACTTGTCAAAACTTGTTATCAGAAAAAACTTAATGAGTTTCTCTGTAAAATGGGACAACACTGGAATTTCTACACTTCATGGTTGACTTTTACTAACAGCCAAAAATTGTACAGATAATTCTCGGACACCCGGTGTGTGTATATATATATATATATATATATATATATATATATATATATATATATACATACACACATACACACACATACATATATATATATAAACTAAAAAGAAAAAAATTAATTAGCAATTCATTTGCAAATTATTACAGCAAAATAATTATACTGTACATAGTGCTATTAATTATGCCCCACTTTCAAAAATATAATTTCAAATGCTTTAACTTACGTTTATGAAACTTGGCACGATTTTTTTTGGTGGGGGTGGGATGGGGGGGGGGGGATAGCCACATAACATGTTCATAGTGTCATTCTCTTATAGAAAATATGTGACGAATCCGTGTAATACAATAAGATAATAGAAACCATGGTTAGTGGACTGATATCTGATATATTTTATAGATCTCACATTTGGAAGCACTGTCGTAAGCAACTGTACGTTCATTATTTATAGTGTTCCACTGGCCTACATAGTCACTACTTCAGACAACTATCTCTTAACTTTCTATGAACCACTTGTATAATATTTGTACCTGCTGAGTCTGAAATAAAGTGTTTGTTGTTGTTGTTTAGCTAATAGGTACCCCGCCCTCCACTCCTCTGATTTTACATATAGCCTTCTCTCACCTGACCTCAAAATCTGAATTTTTCTTATGAGAATATATAAATCACTAAGTCTTCAAAGAAAACCCCAGGACGCCGGAAGCTATTAAAGCAGCGACTAAATGTGAAACCTGCTCCACTTCAACCGAGACGCTGAAGATAGTGATAAGAAATTACACTGCTCGGATTCGTCAAAAAATTTCATAAAGGAGACGATTCGAACATTTTGTGTGCCCATAGAAAGAAAGTCCCATGCTTCCACAATAACTGTGCCAAATTTCATGCAAGTTAATACATTTTTAATTATTTTACGAAACTGTGTCAACTAAAGAATCGGTGTATACTAGGTTCGAGTGTAACTTCTTCAAATCCTGATTATAGGTGGAAGTAATATTCAATAAAAGACCGCACATGGCTTTTATAATGATAGCCAACTGGTTGTCTGTAAAATAACTCTTTTATAGAGTCCAAGCTTTTCGGCTGTTGTTTTAGCTAGTTAGTTCCTATGGAAAAACTATACACGCCTGCCATACAGTTTACATTACAGTCCTCAACAAACAGCAAACAGTCTTAAACAAGCCTACAATATGGTATCGTATACGGTACCTTTATTTCATAATTAAATACAAAATATTAATTTATTGTTGAATAACTACAAATTACCTCGGGATGTGCGATAAAACCTATTGTGAATGGGGAAAACTGCCATAGGTAGAACAAAATGTAGGCATTGGGCCTACATTAACAACAAGCAAGAACGTATTTTTTCGTACCAAAATTATCCACCACATTGGCTCATGAAAATATTAAAATTATACTTCTAGTGTTTTTCCGTTTGCGGACGTAAGCAAAATTTAAGCAACAAGAAAAAATTAACTGAGCCGCCTAGTCAGAAGCATCGCTTTCGGCAAGGAAGACGTGTTTAGTCTTCCTGCAAGTTCTGAGTGAAAAACACTAATAAAACCATAGGATAGGCCTATCCCTGTGAGTAACTGAACGTGACAAATGGCTCGCGTAACCTAGTTGCCTACATCGAAAGAGAAGTACCGTAGACAACCGCGCAACCTACAACCAGAAGCGAACTTAAAAAAAAAAAAAAAAAGTATGGTGGTTTCCTGTTTACCATTGGGTTGCGCTAAATATCAAAGCCAAATAAATTTAATAATTTAACTAAAAAACTACTTAAATTTTAAATAGTTTCACATTAAGTAATACTTATATTTGTATAATATTCACACTGGTTGGCCGCACCTCTTTCAAACTGTTTGCAGTTTGTGAACAGTGAACAGTCTGTGCTGCTCTTCAAGTAAATAATTAACCATAATAAAAGACTTAAATCATTTTCTTACTTCTTTCTCAATCTCCTCTTCCGTTTTATTCTTCAGAGCTTTGGCCATAGCTTTCGGATCCAGCCCTGTTCCCTTTATGATGAAAGACCTCAAGTTTTCACGGTTAGCAAAGTGAATCGCTCCGACGATTTTGAACAGCTTCAGTGTGGGGACTTCCTCCGCCTGAAGAAAATTCAGAATTTAGAAGAGAATAATAGGATTTAAAAGTTAATTTTCTTAAAAGTATTTCGCGTAACGCTACAAGAATCTGTCTGAAACAAAAAGTTCTTTCTGCCTACACGAGTCACGGATGCACAAATTCAAAATATAATTGTACAGAAAACATGAGCAGTAACATAGCAAACAATGACAATAGGGAATGCCCATATTTACAGTGATTAAGCTCCCTTTTAATACGCAGCCATGTTGCATTTTTACCTAGATTCTGTAGCGACTTCTGCAAAGTGAATAGCAGGCAGTTACAAATAATTGCCTCTTAACAATGATAAACTTTAACTATAATTAAAAGTGTTGGATAATTACAATTGTAAAATTAAAATGATTACATAAAGTTATTATATAATTTCCTACACTTCTTTCGTAATCTTATTTTATCCCAGTAATGCTTAATAACGAATAACTGATACATTTGCTCTTTACCTGAGGATATGTGACCAAATCGAGATAAAGATCCGTCTTAGGCAATCTGCCTAGTCTGACTGTCACTGGTTTTTGGTTCTTCGACAGGAGGACCAAGAGAGAAAAAATTACCCCTATCAGAAGACCAAAATCTATGTCGATGACGACGACGCTGAAGAAGGTAACCAACCACGTGATAGACTCAATCTTCGACACCTTCCACATGGCTACCGGATCCTTCACTTGCATGAACATTCCTTTCAACGCGACAACGATGATCGACGACAACACTGCCTGCAAGTAGCAGAATCATTCTTCAGTTATCAATGATATATATATATATAATTGTTGTAAGATTTCATATTTCAAACCTATTCCTGTCATTGCCAAATAAAAATTAAATAAAATTAGCCTATTGGCTTATTTTCTAAGAAAGAATGCAGAAAAAATGTAAGAGACTTATTAAAGTTTTTGGGTAAATATTGAATAGCCTCCATCCACCTTAAAAGTACAAACAGTGTTGTGCGCGCTATCCTCCTGAAAATAGCGGCACTACCGCTATTTGGGCCAAAATGTAGCGGCGCTACGTCTACAGCCACTCATTTGGAAAAATAGCGCGCTACCGCTACTTTTGAAAAGCATTCAAAATTGGAATAATAATTCCCCAATACGTTTGTGCAATTTGTGCAAGTATTAGAAAATAGCATCAGTGTACATATCTGTAAATCACAAATTCAGTACCTAAGTTGTTGCTTTCAGTTACTGAGCAGCTGTGCGAGGAACAAAAAAGTGTATATTGTATCGAACAATAGGACATGAATAAAGCAGTCAAAAGGAAGAAACTAATATCTCGTTACATCTTCTTCTATAGTGGTGGGATAGTAAAAATTGCGTTGATTCATAACGTAGGAAGGAAGGATGGGTTTCTAACCCAATCCTTCCCCTCCTGTATCGCGGGAGATGCGAAGCTAGCTGCACCTTTTGGCGGGCAATGGAGTCTCCACATTCCTCCGACTACGCCTTTTTCATCACAGTGCATATATTTCTTAAACAGGAGTTTAAATACTTCTAATATGTAATTTCGAATTCATTATTTATTTGATGAACTCAATTCAACTTGCCGTATTTAAAAACCGATTTGTCAAATCAATTTTCTAATTTATTCTGTTCAAACTTGATATTTTTTGTTAATTTTTCATAATGACGCTCGACTCTAGCTTATTAGGAATCTTGCATTGCTGTCAATGTCAGCAGAGTATTTATTCATTTATAGGATTCTTATAAATACAGCTCCTCTGCGAGCTTCGGATTACATTTTTTAAACATCATACGATGAAGAAATATACTGGCAGGGATTAATGGGAGCAATGAAATACTCGGTTGGATCAATTAACGAGCAATAATAATACTTCTCAGAGAGAATGTAAAGACTTTTAACATTCTTCCTTTATAGTAAGGGATAATAAAGGTTCTGACGGCTATCTACTTTGAATTTGATGGTTACCCTTTTATTAAGACTCGGGCCAGTTCATGAGGTATACCAATTTTTATTATTTTTATATAGTTTCTTCAAGAATAATTCTTATTCACGCACATATTAAATAAAACTCAAGTAAAATACTCATAAAATGCCTTTAAAAAAGGTAACATCCATGTTCCGTATCCCATGGAAGTGGATGGTAGGGGTCCGAGCATAGGCTACCTTAGCCCGAGTCAATTAAATCGGGTGAAAGTTGTAGCTTTGTCGTGACGTAAGATACAGAAAAGACAATAGCTCAGCTCTAAGCAGTACTGGGGGTTCGAACCTACGATTCAACGGAGTCTGAGCACTGCCGGGTGGCGTTCTAACCGATCGAGCCACAAGACGTTCTTAAAATGCCTTTAAACTCAATATACCTATTAATAATTCATTTCATAGAAGCTAAAATTTCTTTATTTTATGTCATTTTTATGGCTAATCCAAACGTGATATTTGCGTAGAATGAGTTTGCACCCAAAAGGCGGCCAAAACTCGCTCCGAATAAAACGATCATTGCAAAATGCGTTGCAGGAACATCACTTCATATCCTCCTCTAATTCAAGGAAACAAAAATGAGAACTTGTCACCTTCGGGAGGGTTTCGAACACAGGACCGACGAACAGGAGGACGAGAATAATGATGACGCAGACTACCAACGAAGCCATTTGAGTCATTCCTCCCACGGAGTCTTGGATTAGAGCCCGAGCGAGGGCGGAGGCCATCGGAGGACACGAGAAGAAAGAACTGAACAGATTTCCCACGCCCTTAAAAAAGAAATTCTAGTTGCAAACAGACACAAAATTAAAAGTATTTTTTGAAAGAAAATCTAGAATTGAAGTAAAAATTATGAACAGAAATCCGGATAGCAAGCATATCCGTTGGAATATACCAAATACCGACGTCGGCCCAACGGATGCCTGCTGTCTGGGAAACATTTAATTACTTTCAACCTATTCATCAACGTACAGTTGCGTAAAGTTCTTGCGTGGCGTCAACGGAATAGCCATGTTTAGCGGCAAATATTTTGGCTAATGAGAAGTTGACAGTGTAGCTGACGATGGCGATCACGAGGGAGTCGACTGCTACTCGTCCCAAGAGCTCCAACGGGGGTACGGTGGGTGGGGGAAGTCTGAAAAGAGGATTAAAATGGAACCGAGGTGTAATATTATTCAAAACAAATAAAAAATGTCAGAAGTAAAATAGAAATAAGGTGTGTCACAGGTTACAAGGCACTTAATGAAATATAAAGATAGCCTTCAAATGCGGTTTCCAATATTTAACTTATTAACAACCTGTAATAAGCACTAATTATGAGAAAGGTTTTGGGATTCTTTTGACGACTATTACCCATATACAATACACAACATATTTTATTAATATGAGACAAGTAGATTTGCCTAGGTTAAGTTAGATTCAGTCAAGTTAAACCGGGATGAGTTGGGAATAGGTTTAATATACAAGGTGTTTCAGGAGGAAAGGTCAATACTTCGGGAGGTGATAGTATCGGTCATTGTGAGAAAAAAAGTTCATATGAACATGTGTCTAATTCTGAATGGTTACGGAGATTGAGCTGTTTGAATCTACAAATACAAAAGCATTGTTAATGGTAATCAAGAAAGAGAAACCAATTACGGTTTTTAACATTTAATGTTTAAACATTGGCATTTTGAATGGTATCAGATACAGAAATGACAAATTTGTTACAGTTTACAATACATTTTCGAGAATCCCACCGTCAACCTCAATGCACTTTGCAACTCGTGCGCGAATATCGCGTGTTGCTCGTCTAAACTGATCTTGACGTTCCTTTATGCAGGCAGCAGCATCCAAAATGTGCGCGAGCAATTCGTCTCGTGTATCCACCTTTCTTTTGTAAACTTGACTTTTCATCCACCCCTACAAACAATAATCTAACGGAGAGAGGTCTGGAGACCTTGGTGGCCATTGAATGGGAACACCGCTGGGGAAGGAAGAGCTGCGCGCGCATCAGATTCAAACAGCTCTATCTCCGTAACCATTCAGAATTAGACACATGTTCATAGGAACTTTTTTTCTCACAATGACCGATACTATCACCTCCCGAAGTATTGACCTTTCCTCCTGAAATACCCTGTATAGACGTGTTCGAAACACCTAAGTCAACGTCTGGTATAGCTAAAACTGAACACTGATTCCATAGACAGTCCTTTATTCAAAAGACTTCCAGTTCATACCAATATAACAATGTACGAAACTAAGTCTAAACAGTTACTGTTACTACATGCACGCTGTTAATTAACTAACTAATATTGCATTGCTTACCCAGTTGGAATATCTCCAATGATCGTTACACCGTAGGTTTCTGTAAAATTGACCAGATAGGAAGAGGCGGTGCCCACAACCACAGCAATCAGCTCGATGGGAATCGGAACTATCGAACATTTGGCGACAATGGGCTGTGGGCCAAAACATTTCGTGTTCAACATAGTTTTAATATACCTTTCTGCATAATTTGTTCAACACACAGAATTATTAAAATATAGTATAAAATATAGTATAGTATAAAAATATAGTATAAAATATAGTGCCATTCTGTAATACTTTACAAAGTAAATTGCAAACAGTTGTTTGACACGAGTATATTAGAGAGAGAGAGAGAGAGAGAGACTCAAAGACCTTCCGGTCCACTCTGGGAGGTTTTTGTTATTAAACAAGTTCATTTTTCTTTAAACTATTCTAGTAGTAGTAGAAAAATGAATAGAAAAATACAAGGTTCTCTCCCTACCGTCCGCTCCCTCCCTGCCAGAGGCAGGTACGGAAAAAGGTTAAAGAAAATGCTTGACCATGGAAAAGTAGCCAAGGAAATTTTACAGGAAAGTGGATAATAAAGAAGATAGCTCTATAATTAAGCAGGCGCACACAAAAACTGCGCAGGCGAACTCCTGCTGAGTTACGTTATGGTTTAGTCTTAAACCATGAGTGTTCAGTACTTTTTCCAGCCTATTTTTAAACACATTTACACTTTGGCTTGAAACAACCTCTGAGGGAAGTTGGGGGAAACAGGAATTAAGAACAGAAATCAGATTTTCTACATTTTCCACACGGTCCCTTGCCCGTCACATGCATCCTGCCACCCAAAAGAAAGAGGAGAAAAAAGAAATCGTGTCGGTAGAAACGCAACTTTACCTCACCTAATCCATGCCATGCATTTTTTTAGTTATGAAATTGTTTCTATAAAATATTGTACTCTATTCTTATCCATATTAACAAAGCAGGAAAGTGTGTGTGTGAGCGTGTTTTCTGTAATTGGATGTCTTGTCAGGTGTACAGTACGTGTCTGCCAACACTGAATGTCGCCAAGTTTCAACTTGGGTCTCTCGCCGTGGAAAGAGTTTATGCAACAAGTGATATATTGAGTCGTTCATACGTCGCGGTGTTGTGGCACCACTAGAGTAGAGAAAATCTCTTTCCTGCGTGGAATATCAGTGGGAGGTATCTCTCTCTGTGTACTTGTGTAAAAACTGAACACGTATAATTTTTATATCATATAATTTTTACATATAGAGTCCAAATTCGCATAACGCTGACGAAGTTCGGATAAAATATTTGATTCGCTTTTTATTTTATTTCTGTTGAATAATTGGTGAATTATTTCTTTTTAAATTACTTTATCATTTTTTTTAGATTTAGCCTAATAATGTATCTTGTTAAATTCTGCAATGTTCATTTTCTGTATACATTCTCTCTTCGTTGTAAAAGATGAAGTCATGTCTTGCTTAAAGTTGAATTTTAAATCTTAAGCATTTAATTTTTGCTCATATGCATGTTTAATTGTAATTCATAATAAAATGCATATTTCATTTTCCAGTTTTAGTTAACTTGGCAGATCATGACATCAGATCTGCCACTATGCGGTTTAAAACAAAAAATTGGCTTCATCTTCAAATATCTTGCTTATCAGTCTAGACACTGTTACAGCTAAAATATTTACCTTATCTTTAAATATTTTGCAAAATAAATCAGCCTATTGAGAATAAAAAAAAGCGAATCAGCATTAAATAATAATTATGTCATTAAAAATTTCAATATACAAACCCGTAAAATTTCTCCAATCTTCATTCTAATTGTCTGATCTAACTTAGAGGCTAAGCATCACCTGTAACATTTTAGCAGTAAACACAGTAAGAGAATATCTTTGTATTCTCCTTCGAGCCTTGTTTTCTTCAGAGAACTTATTCTTAAATAGAGAAAAATAATTTCCGATACGTTACAAGAAGAATCGGGGAACCTTCAGAGAATTTAGTAATCTCTCAGAATCCTCCGATCCACTACACGAAAAATCGGATAGTAGTATAAGAGAAACTACTGCGATTCCCTATACGGTACCAGCTACTCCAGAGTAACAAATCCGTTGCTGCCACCTAACCAGACCTCCCGTCAACTTCGAACCACCCAAGGCCATAGACAGAGGGGTTAACACTTGTCTCTTATGGAGCGTTTTGTGGTAATACCCGTTTTTGCCACTGCGAATTCAAGAGTTTCCCACTTAGAGGTGTTTACGAGGCAAGTGATAAAAAAATGAGTTGTTCGATGGTTGATCATGCTAAGTGGGGCACAATCGACCAGAGACGTTTCTCTAAAGTGAGGTGAGAATTAAGTAGGAGGAAATGTTTAAAAAAACTCCCGCAGGGTTACGTTATAGTACTATTTTCTTAAATTATATTATATGTGAGGACAGCCTTAAATCCTGAGTGTATTCAGAACTTTGTCCAGCCTATTTTTAAACACGTTTACACCTTGGCTTGAAACAACTTCTGAGGGAAGTTGGTTCTAGATATTTATTTTATGGGAGAAGAAATTACCGCAGATGGAGGTACTAATTAATGTTCTTAATTCCTATCTAACCCTTTACTGCATAAACGGACGAATTTGTAACCTGTCAAATACACGCATTCATAACTTAACCCTACAAAAAATTCATGCTGTAAAGGACAAACAATTATTTCTTGTCGGATTGGTATTAAATGAGAATTTCCTATAGTCTGGCCTGTTTATTCCATTGAGCAGCTTGATAACTTGAATAAGCTGACCGCGCAACCTCCTGGTCTCTAAGGTAAACAGATTTAAACGTTCTAATCTTAGGTGGTAGTTTTGCAATCTCATTGAAGGGATCAATTTTGTGGCCCTTGCTTGTACCCTTTCCAACCTTTCTATATCCTTCCTGAGGGACGAAGATCAAACTTGCACGCAATACTCAAGTTGAGGTCTAAGTAGTGAGTTGTAAAGACATTACAATCTCCTTGTTTCTAAACTCGAACTGTCTTTTAATATAGAGACGGAGACCAAAACTGTACACAATATTCGAGTTGAGGACTTTCAGTCTATCTTCGTATGGTTTACCAAGTGAGGTTGAAATTAACTGTTGCTCGGCGCCGAACCCTTTCTACATCCTTCTTCATATAGGACGACCACAACTGTACAGCATATTCTAAATGAGGCCTAAACAAGCGACATGTATAATAGCAAAAAAATATCTTTCGATTTACATTAACAATTACAAGAAATAAAACCCAGTGTTCTATAGCATTACTGCTCGCGAGTGAACATTGTTTTGAGAACTTTAAATGTTTAGTAATTAAATATTTAGCAACAATGACACCTAATCTTTTTTCTCATAGGCTTCATTTAACACATTATTCCCCGTAGTGTAATTAAATTTACTGTTGTGGTGACCTATATGCAATGACAGTATGCATGACTTTCATTTATGGACGTTAAATTTCATTTGCCACTTATTACTACAAAATTATTAAGATCACGCTATAGATTCACTCTATCGAGTAAACTAATTGCTTTACCCATAAATTTTGAAATTTTACTTACTAAATTGATATCAAGAATGTTAACGTATATTATAAAAAGGACTAGTTTAAAAACTGATTCTTGAGTACATACCTAATTTTAGTGTGCAGTGATAACCAATATGCGCAGTAATAATTTCAATTTGTGTAGTGATAAATTAGTTTCTATATCGGATATAGAACCTAATTTATCACTGCACAGATTTTCAATTTATCACTGCACAAATTGAAATTATTACTGCGCATATTGGTTATCACTGCACACTAAAATTAGATATGCTTGAGTAGGGTTACTAGATTTCCGGCAAAAGGAGGACATATCCTCCTTTTCAATCTCATGTCCTCTGTCCGGCAGGCATTTTAAATATGTTGATATTTTCTGGCTTTTTACTTAGATATGATCCAGACTTAAAAATTAACTTCCCACAAGCTCAAACAACCCAATTAATAACCGACATGTCCTCCTTTTGTCGGACGTCTGCTAACCCTACCCTTGAGGAAAACCGCTAGTTACATTAGCCCACCCTGACTCTTCCCCATTAATTACTGCCCTCTGTTTTCTACCAGTTAACCAATTAATTATCAATCCAATTATGAACCTGACCCCTTATTCCGCGAGCTTTAAGTTTTTTTACAATCATTTATGCAGAACTTTGTTAAACGCCTCTTGAAAATGTAAATATATTATTTTTAACCCTCGACAAGTCATAAATATCGATGACTTCATGAAAAAATTCCAATAAATTTGTTAAACAAGATTTCTATGAAATCCATGTTGACTCTGTTTTATAAGATTATTGCATTCAAGATGCTCGACTATACGCTCTAAAACTTTCTAAAAGCTTTCCAATTATTATAGAAGTCAGACTAATAGACCTATAGTCAGTGGTGGGCACCGTTAACCAAAAAGTTAACTTCGTTAACCGCTAATCCGTTAACCAAAAAGTTAACTTCGTTAACCGTTAATCCGTTAATTCGTTAAACATGTAACGGAAGTTACCGATAAACCGTTAACGTTAACTTATTATAAAAAAAATGAAAAACACAATATATATATAATTTAATTTTCCCTCTTCTTCTCGTTCTCCATTTTGTCCATGAGATGCATGTTGCCCTTCATGAAAATTAGCATATCAAAGTTTTCATCAGACAGGGATGATCTCTTGGCCCTCAGGATGTCCTTGCCCATAGAGAACAAACGCTCCACTGCAGCACTGGAGGGGATGGCTGTGTTGAACTTGATGAACAAGTCCACCAACACTTACTCACCCAAGAAGGCAGCATCTGTCAGCAGGTCCTTAGAGTTGGTCTCCAGCCAGGTCTTGACCAAGTTCTGGGCCTTGCCCTTGAGTGACCTGTGACTTCTGCTGCTCTCTTTTGTCTGGATGACAGCACTGAAGAAGTCATCCTCCTCCTCCTCCTCCTCCTCGTTGTTGCTGCCCACTTCGTTGGACTGCTGTTCATGGCCTCCTCGACTGTACCCTCCATGCTTTTCCTCACCCTGGCGACCTTGGTGTTGTCATACTTGTCCAACCAGATGAGTGAAAACGCTCCCATTGTAAGACATCAATTGACTTAATTTATGTCATCAAAGTGATATGAGAATTGAAATCTTACCTGATCAGTTTTATGGTTCTTGAAATGTATCAAGGAGACTACTAATAAGGTACTCACAGACATATTATAAATATACATGACTTACTTGACAACGATTATTTTTAAATATTCACTAGCACAAACATGTTGCGCAAGAGACAGACTGCAAATGAAACGAATGTAGTTATTTGTTGTAATTGTTACATATATATTATTGAAAGTGCCTTAAAATGCTCGTGATATTTCTTGAAAGAAGTTGAAACATTCAACTCAAATGGCAAATCTTTCCGCCTGATTTTACAGTCGACCATGTTTTGCTCAAACCAATGCCATAAATAACTACCATATTTGGTAAGACACAAATTGTGGCGACGGAAACAAATATATCGCCTGATTTTGCACTGCGGAAATGGAAATTCGTTCATCACTATTAACAGTGGCGGATTAATTGCGCACCTGCTCAGCACTGAAAATAATAGAAACTTTTAAACGTTTATTTATGAATTTTTTGGGTTAACGGACTTGAGTTAACGGAAGTTAAATGTAACGGAAGTTAATTAGTCCGATCATGATTTTCAAAGTTAACTTAAAAGTTAAATCGTTAACGAAAAAGTTAACTTCGTTAATTAACGATTAACGGATTAACGGTTTGTGCCCAGCTTTGCCTATAGTTTCCCGTCTGTTGTTTATTCCCTTTTTCAAAGATCGAAGTTACATTAGCCAATTTAAAACCCGGAGGAACAACCCCCTGCGATAAAGATTTATTAAAAATTTGAACTAAAGGATCAAGTACTTCATTCTTTAACTCTTTCAGATGCTTGGGTAAAAATAGTCTGGACCTGGGGATTTTTAATTTTTAACTTATCTATATAGTGAGAACTCTCTTCAGTGTAGAGAGTTATGTCAGTAAGCAATGAAAAAGTCCTATTTTACGTTACTGAGCATATTAATAGCCTCCGGAATAAAAGTAGTATCCTCAACTATAAAAACTGATGTAAAAAAAAATATTTAAAATTATTGCTATCTCCCCATAATCAGTAGCGGATTATAATGGGGGAAAAGGGGGCATTTGTCCCCGGCCCCAGATGCTGACCGACCCCAAGAAACTATGTAAATGTTATAATCTACCGTTGAAATAATTGGTCGACCGTGAGGAAGAAAAAAAAATTCTAGATTCCGCTTCTACAAAACCTAGTTTAGTATCCCATTTATGTGAACAAAGTATACATTTTCTGTAATCACATCTTTGTTTTTGTTTCGTTTTCTGTTGATCGATCCCAGTCAGCTGATCACATCACTCATGTATGATGTATCAGGTAAAGAATTGTGTTTTTCTAGTGACACCGGCCCGAAAATATTCATTGCCCCCGGCCCTAACAATGCTTAATCCGGCCCTGCCCATAATTATGTTACAAAATTACAGTACCACCCCGAGTCTACCAGTGGCTCAATATTGTCCCTCAAGGACAACGTAATCATAAAATTTCTTGGGGATTTCTTTACATTCACGAGCTACTTAAATTTCAAAATCACGTTCAGCACATCTAATTAAATAATTAATTAAACACTTAACATTTCTAGGTAAATCTATACAAGTCTGAAAGTGCTGCTGCACACTGTCCGTTTTGTACTTCTTATAGGCTACATTTCTATTTGCATTTATTTTTCTACTCCATCTTTTAAGTTGCGCATTCAATTCACTTCGCTTAACTCTCCTAGGTACACAGCGTTCGTTTAAATTAATGAATATATTCTTGAAATTATAACATGCTAAGAACACTATCTACCGATAACAGTTCATCCCAATTTACTAAAGTTAATGAAGTTCTAAATTCATCGAAATTTGTTCTCCTAAAATCAGGCATCATGAAGCTATTTAGCTCTCTAGAAGTTTTAACATTAACCTAAAAGTGTATCATGATACGATCACTACACATGCATAAACTTTCTCCGACGTCTTCGTTCTGAACTAAATTATCACTTGTCGTTAAAACCAAGTCAGAGATATTCTCACTGCGGGTCAGTTCCAACACCTCTTGAAAAATAAAATTATCATGTTAAAAATCTACTAAACGTAAACCCATAGCATGGCTGTTTAAGATAATGAAATTAATGTTTGGGAGGTTAAAATCTCCGACAATAATTGATTCTGTGTGTGTAACTATGCTAATTAGAATGGTATGCATCTCAACGTCTAATTCTACTCCTTGTGAAGGAGGTCTATATACAACCCCAAAATTAAAGATTAAATTATTAGCGCTAATTTCCGAAATAATTATATCTCACTGGTCACTGGTATTAACCGTCTTTTGAACTGGGCGAAGGTTTTCTTTACAGCAGGTTTTCCAAAACTGTAGTCTGCCAGTAGCGTTGTCAGGGGGGACACAGGGGGCACGCGCCCCCCTTACCATCTACATTACTTAATGTGTTATGGTAATTATTAACATATTAAATATTGTTGTACAGTGGCATATATAATTACCATCAATAAATATTTGTAAAAATTTACGATGACTATGGCTTACTTCAAATTCACCCACACATAACTACACAGAATCACAATCAACATTCAACATTTGTCATAGAGACAATGGGGCATACACTTCCAACACTGACTGGTCGAGACTGGTCTAGTCGCCTTGATATCTGTAACCGGCATGGAGCAAGCTTACTTTGAACAAACACCGAATACCGGCAGGCTGAGCCTGTTGGTTTTTTTACTAGATTTATTCTATTTTCCTGTGAATTCATTACCAAATATTTTTCTGTCCATGTTTTCTAGTTCAGGAGTATTACCAATTTCAATTAATTTTTATGTTCCTGTTTTCTAGTCTGCTAATTGCCAATTACTTAATCTAGTGCTGCTTGTTAGTCAGCCTAATACTATGCTATTTACTAGATGTATTCTGTTTTCTTGGAAATTCATTCCCAAGTGCTTCTATGTCCATGTTTTCTAGTTCAGCAATTAATTACCAATTAATTTTTGTTTATATTTTCTAGTCTGCTAATTGCCAATTATTTACTCTGCTGCTGTTTATTAAAAAGTCTAATACCTAAGTATGAAAATATAGTAGAGTTTCATTCAATGACAATTGCAATTTTGTTTGACATTTGTTATATTTATATGCCTTTTAGTTCTTACTGTAAAAGTTTATTCTTATAACGATAAATAATAGTCATACACAGTGTTGGGAGTAACGGCGTTACGTTTTTAGTGGCTGTAGCGGTAACGCCATTACTTTCGAGATAATGTAACGAAAATGGTAACGGCACTACTTTTTAGAGCGATTTCAATCGTTACTCGCTACTCGTTACTTTCAAACTGATCATTTGACTAGTATCGTTTATTAGCTGTTAGCTCCTCCAAACGAGGACGACTATCAGATGCCAATTTTGAAAAACTAGCGTTCCTGAAATCGAACACTCCTAAAAAATCTGCAAAATTAGTTTTTTTGTGGACAACAAACTAAAAAAAGTGGCCTTTGACTTTTTTGTCATAGAGTATAATTTGGTATTAAGGCTTTTTTACTCTTTAAGTCTTTTCTTAAATGTAACGGCAGCGGTAACGCGTTACTTTTTCATAGAAGTATCAATGTAACAGTAGCGGTAACGCCGTTACTTATAGAAAGTAACGTGCTAAACTCTGGTCACACTAATTTTCAGTCTGTACTTTTTTCTACATTAGAAAGTTAAGCAAATTGGTACTGCGGAGAAGGATGGGAGTCCGCAGAAGTTATCAGGGTTAGATAGAGGTCCGTGACCGCAAAGATTGGGAAACCCTGCTTTACAGTATAAGAGTACATACCTTTACATTTTACCACTTCTTTCCTTGTTAAAAAGTTTATAACTTTTAATATTTTTTCACCTATAAAGTCCCTATCTGCACTTTTAATCCGATTCATTTATTGCCAAAATGTCGTAATTTTCAATGCGAACTAAAGCTTTAAATTCGTTAAACTTATTCCTTACGTTCCCCCGATTAAAATATACTACTTTTAAATCTAACTACTTTTAAATGCTCCTTTCATTCACTGGATTATAGTTAGTTAAGAGGCTCTTACAGGAAAGTTATAGTGGTACAGGGTCAATCGATCAATGAATTTTAATCTTATAAGTAATATAGACAAGATGAGTTTCCCTGGGGCTGACGAGTTACATTTCCTAAGCGAAAAAGAACTATTTCATCTTGCTTACGCTTTAAATAAAACTGATCACCTGAAGATCAGAGCCCCCAGCCTTCTTTAGTTAACTTTATAAGGCTAACTAAAGAAGGCTGGGGGCTCTGATCTTCAGGTGATCCAATAAATCTAACTCACTTTTTGACCAATCAATCTCCCAAGTCACGAATTACCTATCTTGTTTAACCCTTTCGCGCCGAGGACGTACGCGGTACGTCCCCATTCAAGAGCTTGAGGACGCACACTTAAAAAATACTGGCACGAAAGGGTTAAGTGAACGCCATCTTGAATGAATAAATCCGACGAGTTAAAATCTGACCAAAAGTTAACGAACTCTACTTCAAGAACACACATCGTTTCTAATTTAGTATCGAAATAAATTTTCTACTTTTCCCGTTATACCCCCCCACTTTTAACGAGCCCCCAATGTCAATCGCCTTTGACGATTGGTTAGGTTTAGTCGTGATATTTTAGTTAGTTTTAACAAAAATATCACTACTAAACCTAACCAATCATCAAAATTTACCATTTAACAGAAATTCTCGGAAGAACCCCAGAAATCAACACATTATTCGATTTATCTTCCAAAAATTTAATAAAACTTCGGTATTTAACTAACAAATCTTCCGTCCTACTAGTAAAATTATATAAATCATTCCCTCTAACATGAGAAATTAACAGCGAATTTGCAGTTTCTAAGTTTAAATTCTTTACTTCCTGTTCAATTATATCTATTTAAACGCCTTGTACATATATTCTCTCTCGTTTTATTCTATTTCTTAAACAAAATTCTTTATTCATACGGCCTAACAATGGACGAGCCTAATAACGCAGTTTCGTCTTCGTTTCCTATCGTTTCTAATAGACTAAATGGATTTTGACACTCCGGCTGAAAATTTGACGACGCCTTTGGCTTAGCACCATTTCTAACCAAAGTAAAACCATCAACGGTTGAACTATTCCTATTCAACTGAATGTCACTAACAATTTCATCGACTTTTGCATCAATTTGCTGAACATTATCTTAAATTTGGGATCACCTGAAGATCAGGGACCCCCCAGCCTTCTTTAGTTAGCCTTGTAAGGCTAACTAAAGAAGGCTGGGGGCCATGATCTTCAGGTGATCCTGAATTTGTTTAACATGATGTTTTATATTTTCCCACTGAATTCGGGAAATTATTAAGTTGAATTCCCTTTAAGTTATCTTCAACGTTTGAAGCTTTTTTATAGTACACCAAGACTCTTTTGCACGTAAACATTATTTGTTTTTAATTAAGCTATCTTCAAATTTTTAATTAAATTCTTTCTTAAAATTATTAGAAATTTCACTAATTGGAGAAACTTTTCAGCAATATATGACTTTAAATTACAAAGTTTGCAAACACTATTCCCTATTTAAAATCGACATAAATGTCTCTGGTGTAGTCACTGGAAATAAGTACACCGCGCATGCATATTTCGTAAACGGCATTTTTAAACTATAAAATAAATATGTATCCCACACAATTTCAAAACTTTAGAATATTAAACACCAATAGATGGAAAGGGTTTTCTTTTTTTTTCATAGAAATGTACGATCTCCATAAACAGTCGACAAAAATCTTTCGAGAGGAGATTGAGCAGATGTCTTTACAACAAAGTATAAATGCTCCTTTCACTCACTGGATTAAAGTCAGTTAAGAGGCTCTTACAGGAAAGTAATAGTGGTATAGGCCTACACGGTCAATCGATCAATGTATTTTAATTTTACGAGTATGTCGGTATCTGGTCTGGATCAAAGAAATATAATTTTTTTTTAATTAAATTTCACTTCTCACCTTCAGGACTTCATTGTTGATGGTTAGGACCACGAGGGTAATGATGGTTATTATAATGGTAGCAATGTTGAGGTTGGGGACGGCTTTAGCAATTCCGATGTAAGTCTGGAATCGAAAATAAGTTTTTATTTAAATATTAAGGTACTTACGTATTATCGGGACTACCAAACTGTTTATTATGTATTTTTGCTCTCGTCATTTTCGTTTAAACTAACGAAAATATCACAACTTAACCTAACCAATCATCAAGGGCGTACAGTTGACCTAACCGGGCATTTTCAGTTTTATTTTGTTTTTCGTAGCTAAACAGCTATCAACTGAATGCCCAGTTAGGTCAACTGAATGCCCGGTTAGGTCAACTGTACTTCCTTGATGATTGGTTAGGTTAAGTTGTGATATTTTCGTTAGTTTAAACGAAAATGATGAGAGCAAAAATACATAATAAACAGTTTGGTAGTCCCGATAATACGTAAGTACCAATATTAATTTGTAAGTTATACAATATTATTTGTAACTGTATTCATCACAGTTTCTGAGGTAAATGCGACAACACATCTTTTGACAGCTACATACATTTTTGAACGAAATCAAATGACAAATACAGTACAATGGTGAAATGTAAAATGATTATCAAATACATTTATTTTAGCAGGAGTCAGATTTCTTTTCAGTTTGGCGTACCGCGGATTTTCGAATCGAAAATTTGTATACTAATAAATTTGTATATTCTAATAACGAAAATTACATTATTTTCCTGGAGAAATATGCGCAACATGGCAAAAAAAAATTGCATTTATATGCGCACTAGTTTGCATGGCGCACGACAGTTATCTAAATTATGTAGTGTTATGTAGTGGGTTTTACAAAATAAAAAGCAGATAATATCCTTTATTTATTAATATTTGCAATATTTAATAATATTTTAATAAATCTTCATTTGCGTACCTTTTTCTCCATACGAACTCTCATAAACAGTAATTTTTTTTTGTTATTATTAATGTTTATTTGTTGCCTGCTTAGACCTAGTTTACAGTAGTCTGAATATTATTGTTGTAGTGTGAGCATGTAATAATGCAGCGCTGTGATTTATCTACTTGTGAGTTGTCCCCGATCAATTGAATGCCCGGTTAGGTCAACTATACGTCCTTGACTTTTGGTTAGGTTGTCATGATATTTTCGTTAGTTTTAACGAAAATATCACGACTTAACCTAACCAATCGTCAAGGGCGTAACAGTTGACCTAACCGGCCATTCCATTAACCGGGGGCCGCACAGCAACCTCGTATCCGGGTGTCATGAGCGGTGTAAACTAGATAATGGTCATGCGCCATGCAAACTAGTGCGCATATAAATGCAATTTTTTTCATATGTTGCGCATATTTCTCCAGGAAAATAGTGTCATTTTCGTCATTAGAATATAAAAATTTATTAGTATACAAATTTTCAGTTCGAAAATCCGCGGTACGCCAAACTGAAAAGATCCGGATTTCAGTCTTTCTGTACTGAAACTAATATTATAAATTAACGTCTTATGGAATGTATATCACGCCTATGTTTTAAACCAGGGGTCACCAACCTGGGCGGTAGCGCCCACTAGTGGGCTCACATTAAAAGGTAATTAAACATTTATTTCATTATTTATTTTATCGATTATGTTCACTTATTCTTTTTGATATAAGGTGGGCGATAAGCTTTTTTTTAATTTTCAAAAATTGTAAAAGTGGGCGATGAACAAAAAAAAGGTTGGTGACCCCTGTTTTAAACGAATGTTTACGTTTTTCACACACATTACATTCAGAGAGATTAAGTTAAAGCCTTTTTCTATTGATCCAATGACTAAGTCAGCTCTCCGAAACTTAAGTTGCCGCGTCTATTAGTCAAAAATTCGACGAAAACTTAAGATCCGACTTGGTAAGTTTCTCTAAGTCATCTCTTACATTAGTTATGTTTAAAAAAAAATACATTTTAACGATTTTAGCAGG
The DNA here is from genome assembly GCA_023014485.1 of Bathynomus jamesi. NCBI lineage: Eukaryota > Metazoa > Arthropoda > Malacostraca > Isopoda > Cirolanidae > Bathynomus > Bathynomus jamesi. The sequence continues at coordinate 573,064 of JAJOZX010002642.1, read as the reverse complement.
CTATGATAAATCAAATTTACTCATTTAGAAGCCTTAAATAAAGATGTGGCCGTGCATCATTGCAGTCTTGGGTCTATATTGATCGAAGCTAACTCAGCCAGAACAAGCTTAAACCTAACTAGACCTAGGCCTACTTTAATTTAGTCTTTATTAGTATTATCATATATGATTTTAAAACATATGGCCAGGATTAGGTTTACCAATTTAGCCCTAATTTTAATACACAGGCATATATTTCCATGTGGCGTCAGCAAACTCAAGTTAGCCCATTCTATTGGTCCCTTAAATCTGACGAAGTCATTGAAAGAATATGACCATTTTCTATTGGCCATTTTCGAACCAATAGAAAAATGGCTTTAAATAGTCATTGTCATGCAGCTACACACTCTTAGTTAACTAATTTACTTTGCAATGGTCTTTGGCGAGATTGTATTTTATAAAATTATTAAAGCTTAATTTGTGATAATAAAGGACACACGGTAACAAGTGGGGCAAGAAAGGCTCAAATTGTTGGAAACGACTTTAACCTAACTTAATTTCCCAACATCAGACATACCTAACAAGCCCTTTTGAAGCCTTACCTAACCCTAACAAAGGGACAGGGTGGTGGTCACCTTTTCGACGATTTAGTAGTCATTTTTTATGATATACCGATACATCCATTTAGTTGACCATCATAAAGCCAGTTTATGAAGATGTTACTTCGAAAATATATTTACCGTTGCTCTTCAGAATTTTTAATTTTTTTTAATTTTATAAAAGAACAATTGGTACCATCTCGTTATCTCCCCACCAAATTTGCTATAGCGCCAATATGCTATGGCGCGTATAACCAGGGCTGTATTATCCAATAGGCACAGTAGGCACTGTGCCTAGGGCCTACGAAAAACTTTGACAATTTTTTTTATTTGTATGATAAAAACTATAACAAAGATCTCATCTTGAATATATATATATATATATATATATATATATATATATATATATATATATATATATATATATATAAAGGATAGGCACAGTGTATATACAAAGAGGCAGTCATGTCAATTTCAATCTTTTTTTTTTCATAAAGTGCAAGAAATTAACACCAGAGATGAACTTTGAGATTTTTTCATTGCAAAATCAGCAATAACATCTTCAAATAATGTTTTTCGCACAATCTCATTCTCAAGAGTAGTGCAAGTGAAGACAAGCACTATTGTCCCATGGTTGATCGGAGACAGTTTTTTTATCAGCTTCAGCTTAGAAAAAGAACGCTCCCCTTCACAATTCGTTCCCAAGATGGCAAGATACATCCTTAAAGCAATGTAAACATTCGGAAAGCTGCTGATCAGCTTGTCAGATATTTGGGCTTTGAGCATATCTGCCACTGTTTTTTTCTCTGCATACAAATGCAGGAACAACAGGAATTCATCAGTGAATGCTTTTTCAAGATCTGCTGAATATTCAGCAACCAATGCATTGACCCGCAAAACAATTTCCTCTGTGGACAGTGATCTATCTACAGTGATCTATGTATCACCCATCTACCCATAGAAATCGATACACCCATAAAAATGCATCTACCAAAGGGCCTACGAAACAGAAGTGCCTAGGGCCTACGAGAACCTCAATCCAGCCCTGCGTATAACAGGATATAATTATTGGGTAAAAACGTTGCTTAAAATTAATCAAAACCTAATTTATCACTCTTTCGATTAATTTTAGGCAACTTTTACATAATAATTATATCCTGTTATACACGATATAGCATATAACATTGCTATAGCAAATTTGGTGGGGAGAAAACAGGATAGTGCTGAACAAATTAATATTTTGAAAAAAGTTTTACTCTTCAATAGTCTGACCTCAACAATTAAATGTGAAAATTTACCCCTGTAATTTACATAATGTAAAAGAGAGAACTATAAAATGGAAACTGTAAATATATTTTACAACTAAATTACAAGAATAAATTTTAGGATCACCTGAAGATCAGGGCTCCCAATTTTCCCACCTGAAGATCAAGGCCCCCAAATTAAAGGAAGATAAAAATAATAAGATCAGAAAAATTTTGTTGTGATAGAAAAACAATTTATGAGAAACAAAGGTGGATCGGGCTAGGGGGGATACGAAACAGAAGTGCCTAGGGCCTACGAGGACCTCAATCCAGCCCTGCGTATAATAGGATATAATTATTGGGCAACAATTCAAAACTTATGCGATTGAGCTTTGGCAAACATTAACAGATGGTTATAATCTATAATTGCTGGAATTTTCAAATATGTAGGTTCTATAGTTTTGTTACAGTGAACAATTTAAAAGCATATGTCTAAAAATAGCATGCCGAAGAAAATGAATTTGAACTTAACAAAATTTACTTAAACAAATGGTCAATATGACCACCTCCCTGTTGGTAAACTGCCCTCAATCGCTTCTTCCACGAGGAGATGCACTTTCGAACCTCATCTAAGGTGATATCCTCCCATGCTCTACTGATTTTCTCCTTAAGTTCATCTTCGGTGAATTTGTCTTTCTGGCTGCCGTAAACCTTCACCATGAGGGAATCCCATACTGAATAGTCCATCGGATTACAGTCGGGAGACTGAGGCGGCCATTCATCCTTTTTGATGAAATTAGGGGTCTCTTGCTCTAGATGATTTTGGGTCGCTCGGCTTGTATGGGCGGGTGCCCCATCTTGCTGGAAAATGTAGGCCTCATCAGGATACAGCTGACGACAATCAGGAAGTAACCCATTATCTAACAGGTTGATGTAGCGCTCAGAGTTAACTTTAGTTTCGTTTGTGGCAATAAAATGAATTCGTGTTTTCCCCTTCCATGAAATTCCCGCCGATACCATTACTTTTCTGCTGAATCTTGAGGTTTCATGATAAAGCCTGGAGGGAGGAATGTCCTTTTTCCTTGAACCATAAACCCTGTCATTTTGCCTGTTTTTGGCCACCTCCAACGTGAAATCCTTTTCGTCTGTAAACACAACTTTTTGCATGTCTTCAGCTGAGTAGCGTTCATATAGGGATTTTCAGCGGGTCTTTCTACGCTGTCTTACATTCTGATCACGCCGAGAAACTCTAATTCTCTTGTAGGCCTTCAATTTCAAACGTTTTACAATCCCTTGTACAGAGGAGCGAGAAATCCCAAGGTCGTACGCAATCTGTCTCTGGGAGCGATGAGTTCCTGGTGTATTCTCCTGGGATTGAATCAGTTCCTCCACGGCAGCCTTATTTTCTTCTGTTGAAACACTTTTGGGCCTGCCGCTGCCGGGTTTTCTAGCTGTTGATCCAGTATCCTTTATCTTTCTTATTAAGTTATAAACACTTTGACGAGTCCAGTTCTTTGCGGGGAATTCTCGGACAATCCTATTTCCATTCCAACCTTTTTCCTTGACACATGCTTCTATGATGGCTTTATCACTTTTACTTAACGTCATGCTGGCGGGGTTTTAGCGGAAAAATAAAAGAAAGCAAATTCACATTAGGTTTAGCCTACGCCAGCGCGCGTGTCATACTACGCTACATTAGGTTTAGCCTACGCTAGCGCACGTACGTGTCAGATGCACACCAGGCATGCTATTTTTAGACATATGCTTTTAAATTGTTCACTGTAACAAAACTATAGAACCTACATATTTGAAAATTCCAGCAATTATAGATTATATGCATCTGTTAATGTGTGCAGAATCTCAATCGCATAAGTTTTGAATTGTTGCAGTTATTAAACTTTCAATTAAGTAAAGTTTTTTTGTGGCCACCCGATATATATATATATATATATCGTAAAGAACGACGCTTGTATAGGAGATATTCCGCGCAAGACGAGAGAGAGAGAGCGAGAACGAAACAAATGAGGTAACCACACATAGTATATGCCCGGTTAGGTTAAATGAATACCAGGTTAGGTCAACTGTACGCCTTTGTTAGTTTTAATGAAAATATCAACTTAACCTAACCAATCGTCAAGGGCATACAGTTGACCTAATCGAGTATTCAATTAACCTAACCGGGCATTATATCCCATAGAATGAATTGTTTGTTTTATTTGTCAAAACTGGATGGAGTATCTGCAGGTGGAGCGAACTGGGGGGAAAGATCTTCAGGTGGACACTCTGGGGATGAAGATCTTCAGGTGATCCATAAATTTTGCCACCTGAAGATCAAGGCCCCCAATTTTTCTCACCTGAAGATCAAGGCCCCCAGATGAGGCTGGGGGCCTTAATCTTCAGGTGATCCAAATTTTATTCTTCTATATATTATTTTAAAATACCAACTGTTACAATAAACTAATATTTACCTTCAAATCTCAACTTGGTCTACTATAATTTATGGTTTACCTAACTTCTGACCTCATCTAAACTACGTTTATTTAAAATAAAATAGATATTACTCGCGAAAGCAAAGTACATACATAAATAATCTTTAAAGGACCGCTGAATCCTTGGATCACTATCCCCAGAAGATCTTTCATTTGTGACGTCAAAACGTGAACAGCAGCTGCAGTTGTAAACCCCGAGACAAGCATATCGGAGAGGAAGACAGCAAGAGAGCCCAGCTGGAGGAACCCAAACGCCATCTTTGGGCAGAAAGAGATTTACTAGTATAAATATGTAATTATAGTCATGTTCTACCTTACCCCTTTGTCGCAACGTCGGTACTAATCTAAATGATTAAGAAGTCTTCTTGAACAAACTTTGTCGAGTGAAATACCAGTCCTCAACTTGTCAGTTTATGCTCCAAAATTATGAAAACTGAAGCACGCTTCACTCGTAAAGTAATAACGAAATATACTTAACTGCAATATATAGGTTCAAATATTTTGTAATATTCATGATTTTGCGCTAGTTTTGTTCTACTGACTTTGATTTTACAAAATGAAACCATGGACATCATAAATAAATTATTAATTTTCTATTCATATGTCCAAGCAAACTCTACCGTACCCGGAATAAGTCTCGTACCCAAGTAAAATGGCGTACAAAAGATACAGTTATAGCGTATATCGTATTTTAAATTTCAGGAATATCATTAGGTTATACAGTAACTACGCTTGTAAAAACCTATAGGTCACGGAGATATGACTGGACATTTTGGGTAAAATATGAACTTATGATATCAACTAATTGGGAGTAGACGATTTTGCCTATTTGTTTATAAGAGTATGTAAATTCGTTGTAATAATAGGTGAAAATTATTTTTAGCTTTTACACTGAATTTGGGGACATTTCTCTGGCCTGACTTGGCGTTTCATTATCGATCTGCATCGAATATCATTCTATACAGATTTCAGTACAGTCTAAAATTATAAGGAAGTTTTTTTCCTCACTTTATTCAAGATTATAAACTACTGTATGTCAAAGTTTGCCAGCGTCCGTAATTCATTGGATAACACAGTTTCCCTGTTAGCGAAATGAAAACGTTAAGGTTAGGGGATCGACTCCCGGTGGTGCTGATTAAAACAAAAAACAGGAGTTAGTGCAATGGGTCACATTATAGTTAGCCTGAACTCTGTGCCAGTTTATGGCGCTTCTCATTGATTACTATGCGAAAGTTTCTTACGTGCCAAATTCCGACCATGAAGGTGACCACGGTTGCTATCTGGATCGGTGTATAAGTTACATCTTCTGGTAACACCAATGACTCTGTTACGTTTTCCTTAAAATTAAAAAAGTCCGTCGTAATGTTTGCTTCTCCTGTCTCTCCAGTAGTCATCTGTTCTGGCGGGAAGGTTGCTAACTCTTTCACCACTTTACCAGTCATTAATGTTATCACGGCAAATGATCCTGTGAGAAGAACAAAAATATACTTAGTGACGTCTATAATCTATACGAAATAGTGGTGTACCGATTAATCGGCATCGGCTAAATTTAGCCGATTCTCTTACCAATTCTTTGACATTTTTCAAAGAATACTAATACGAAACTATGATTTTGTCCCAGTATAAAGTTAGTTGGTTGTTATTCTTGTCATTACCCTTGCACGTTTAATATTACATTCCTTCATAATGAAAAAACCATTCTCCATTTTCTACAAGGTGAGTCCGACCGCTGAATTAAGAGACGGACATATGTGAACCATCATGACCAACTGCATCACTGAAAATAAAGCACCAGTCCAAGATTCTAACACTAAGTATTACATTTCATGAAAACAATGAGATCGTAGTGATAGGTCAGATAAAATTAGTCACTTTTCATTTTCACAAATAGCTTTCATGTTTCTTTGTAATTCTTGTATCACATTCATATAAACTTCATGCTTATCCTTGTATTCATTAAAATCACATTTTTCCATCTTTCATGCCGTCTTTCTTATCCTACGTCTCAAAAGTACACAATCACTACCATAAAGATTTTCACAGTTCTTTATTTCTCATTACTGCCACATAGCCGTAACAACGCAGCATACTTTATTCGTTACTCATACCCACCACATTTATTGCTTCATACTTTCTCGACTAAGGCTACGTCGAGGCTATCGTTGCAACATCGCTTACCATCGATTAACAAAATTTTACCTTTTTTATGCAGGAAAGGAGGGGCCAAAGGTGAATGCCCACAACTCCACCCCCACAATAGGAGAAGAGCGCCAAAATCAAGACCCAAAGATTTCGAGATGCCTAGACTGCGTTTGAAAGATTGGAGGTCATAGACAGGGGCAGGCCTGGATTAACCATTAAGCAAAATAAGCACGTGCTTAGGGCACCAAGGGAAGGGGGCACCACAGAGTTTTAATAAAATAAAATTAATAAATAAAATTAAAAAACAGGTTATATTTAATATAGTTGTGGGGTCTGGCCTTGGGGATGGCCTGGAAGAAAACAATTTTTAATCTATTATTTCACATTCAGCACTTATTGAGTCTTAATGTCTTGTCAGTTAGACAATGGAAGGGTCGAGGGGGAACCATTGTTGGGCTGTGCTTAGGGCATCAGTTGGCCTTAATCCGGCCCTGGACAGGGGAAAGATGGATAAAGAAAGGTTATTCCAGACTTGACCGGTTGAGTAGATGAAAGATTGAAAATATCGATTAACCCTTGCATTAGAGTGTTGGACAGAAATTGAATAAGAATGTGTCGAAAGTCTGGTACTGCGTGCTCTCCTTAAAGGAGAGACAGATGCAGTTAGTGTTCAGAAGAGCAATGTTCGTTATAATAGCGATAGTGAAGAGAGTGAGACAATACTGCGGAGGAGAGAGACGGATTAAAGACAGTAAGAGGCAGGGAATTGATGTGACGAAAAGCCTTTGATTCCACCCGCTCAAGTAGAGCTGTGTGGGTTGAGCCACCACACGCATAAGAAGCGTACTCCATACAGAGGCGGACAAGACCCCTGTACAGAGAAAACAAACGAGGGTGAAGAAACTGCGAAGCCGGTACAGCACATACCTAACATATTAAAAGCTGTTGGAAAGGGAGTATATGTGATCTTTCTAAGAAAAATCACGAGAAAAGGAAACACAGAGAATGTGAAGATAAAAAGGAAAGATTGAGTTGTGTATTGTTGAAAATAAGGGGATAGTCTATAACCGCATCTACAAACGCAGTTGTTGACTGCCAGAAAGGAAATTAGAGAGGAAGGCACAGATAGAAGAACAAATTGAAGGAGGGCAGTTTGAAAATTGAGGATTTTTGTAAAACTATCAAAAGCTTTTGATATGTTTACCGCAATGTTTCACCGAAATCCCAAAAGGAGGATGACCAAGAGTCAGGGAGATATGCAAAGATCGCCAGTAGAGCATCCTTTGTGGAACCCATACCGTCGATCTGAAGAAGATTTTTACGTAGGAAGGAGGAGCCAAGGGCGAGCGCCCGCAAAAATGCTCCCCTATATAAAAGGAAGAGACGAAATCAAGGTCTCTGACTCACGATGCCATTTGAGAGTAGAGAGGTGTTTAAGAATCTTCATATTAATGATAGATTCGGAGACTTTAGAAAGGAAATAAATCAAAGCAATTTGACAATAGTTAGAAGGTTGAGAGCGGTCGCCCTTCTTTGGCACAAGCTGAATGAAAGCGAACTTCCAGCAGGAAGGAAAAGTACCAGATGAAAGACAAAGACGAAAGAGTTTGCCTAGGCAGGGTGTCAACACAGAAGCACAGCTCTTGAGAACAACAGGAGGAACCCCATCAGGGCAGTACGCCTTCTTATAGTTGAGCCCAGATAGGGCAGAATTTTTTCCAAAGACGTTCGTCTTTGGAAAAAATTCTAATTTCAGACATTAAGTCAGAGGGAGGGAGAAATGGAAGAACAGCCCTGCAATCGTCCAGGGTTGAGGTGGAGGCAAATGTTTGAACGAAGAGTTCAGCTTTATCAGGAGAAGAGACGGCAATTGAGCCATCAGAATGGGAAAGAGGAGGGAAAGAGGAAATAAAGTTGTTGGAGAGGTTCTTAGTTAGATGCCAGTAGACTAAGATTAAGTAGTGCAGTGTTTCACGATATCCTTTATTTTCCACTCCTCTCTATGCGTTATTGAGTACACGAGATAAGTGTACGCATGACGTGAGTGAACTCTGAAATTATTCTTTTCGTTAATGAAAGGTTCTTCTTAGAAGAATATCTTTTCCACTTTTCCTATACCTTATGTCACTTGTTTTTTAAATTTACTACTGGCTGGCTGGATAATAATATACGAGGTTGTTTAACCGCCTTCGTAACACCAAAGGTCATGCGACGGAGGGGATCTACAACTTCACTCGGAATCCGAACCATGGGTCACTACATCACATGAACGCGGAGGGCAGTCACCCATCTAACTACCGATCAGACTAGAAGTCGTTTAACCTCGCTGATTTAACGGGAAGCGGTGTTGCGGCATGGGCGCAACGTAACCCTGGCTGGTTGGAAAGATAGAATATAAATTGGAGGACGCAAAAGGTATACTTTCTGTTTTCTCGGAATGGCGCGAGTTTTTCTTTACGAACTTTCTTTCCTTTCAATTTATCTTTACTTGGGATAACTTGGAGTGGATTTTGGATCTTTGTCTATAACGCTGTAAATGTAGTTTACTCTTTTCATGCATACCACCAAAACGTTGTTACTCCAATAACTCTTACACAAACACTTAATCCATGCACGTGAAAATTTCTGCCTTTAAAAATCTCTTAGCAATATAGTTTCAGCACTTTTCTGAAGGTCATTTCAGGTATTTTATCATCATATCTGCAAACCCACAAACCTCACAAATACGTTTTTTCTCTTCGAGATTTCGTCTCAGTTACAACAATGCCAATACTTGATTCACCCAATTTGTGTTTTGTCTCTAAAGGTTGACAAGAATTTGCATCGAAAGGAAATTTTGTTAGAAGTGAGAGTAAAACTTGTTAACATTATGAGATTTTAAAAGTAAATAATTACCCATTGAGTTGTGCCGAGAGGTGCCGAGTATAGCGTAAACGAGGCTCTGATAAAAAGCCATGTAGATGCCACATATAGCTGGAACATTGGCCAATAGTGCAAAACCCATTCCTGGAAAAAGATGTTTTGTTAGGGTTTGAGTATATTATATATATATATATATACATATATATACACACATATATACACTATATATTATGCAGGAGAGAGGGGTCAAGGGCGAGCGCCCGCAAAAACGTCCCCTCTATGTAAAAAGTAGAGAAGTAGAGAGCCGAAATCTTTGTCTCCGAAGCTGATAATACGATATATATATATATATATCAGGCATGGGGCAATTGTAATTTGTAATTGATTTTAATTAATTACATTTTTCATATAATTGGCAAGTAACTGTAATTGACTACCTAAAATGTAATTGTAATTAATTACATTAGGAAACCAAGGTGATTAATACAATTACAGTCAATTACATAAATATCAAAGTTAATGGGTCATACTTATATTTTAAACTACTTGCTCATCATGTCTGAGGGAGCTTTCTTTTGAAATAAAATTTTATTTTTTATTTGAAATAAAATGTTCCATTTATTCCAAATGTTCCTAAGTGAAGTGTCAGTTTTTGCCGTTGTTATTTTGATAAAATAAATGCCACTTCTTTTGTCTTATATTAGTACTTTTGGAGTCCCTTATCTTTGGTTTCATTAGACAATATCACATACATATGTCGAATGTCGTTATCAGACATGGGCAGTAATGTATTTGAAAATACTTAAACACGTATTTAAATACATGTATTTATAAATACTTTTTGGAGAGTATATTTAATTACGTATTTAAATACTTTCGAAAAGTATTTACTATTTGTAAATACCTGTTTTTAAATACATTTTTAAAATATTTTGTGAACTGTTCAATTTTGCGAGGATGTACAGTAGTACTAACCACCCAGTATTTAACTGGTACCACAGAACACAGTAAAACATTTTTCAAGGTGCTTTTGCTTCCAAAAGTTCCAGGCTCAGCAGGCTGGAACTTTCTGGAAGCACCTTGAAAAATGGAACTTTCTGGAAGCACCTTGAAAAATAGAACTTTCTGGAAGCACCTTGAAAAATGGAACTTCCAGCCTGTTCTAGTGGTGATTGTCACAGACTCACAGCTGCAGTGCGGCAGCCGGCAGTCTATCCTGAGGCATCGTCATATGTGGTTGTGTAAAGTTCAGCGGTAACTGTGCAATTAGCTTTAGCCTATTGATCATATTAGACGAGGACAACATTTGTAACATGGCTACAGCAAGTGGAAGTGGTGGAAAAGGTGGTGGTAAAATAAAAGTTGTTGATGGTGGAAGTGAAAATAAAAATAGGGAATCACACCTGCACCCACTTTTTTATGGAAAATATTTCCGAATAACTTCTAAAGATGGTAGTAAACTGAAGACTTTGTCTTCTGTGCCACAAAACAATTGCAGCGTCTACTTCTGCGACTTCTCGATTTTATTTGACTCTAAGCTGATGTTAGTGATTGTGTGGTTTTTGAAAAGTATCTAAATTGTACTTGAAATGTATTTAAATACATTTTAGGAGTAATGTATTTAGTATTTAAATACTTTCTGAAAACCTGTATTTCATTTAGTATTTAATTACTTTTATTTTCAAGTAATGTATTTATTATTTAAATACATCTAAAGTATTTACTGCCTATGTCTGCCAATCATCCATAGCAAGAACTGCTTGATAAAAAATACAGTGCCGTGCATTGCTAAAACAAGAGTACATATTATTGACCTAATATTAGGCTGACCATATTTCCTTGAGACAAAAACGGGACATTGGGATGGCAAAAAAGGGACGGGGTTATGTAATATTCTGTATTCATGAAAAAGTAAGTACATAAACATATTGAGCTTACGATTATTCTTCAGTGACAGAACCCATACAAAAATTTAGGTAGACGTAGTACTGTCCCGTTCAAAACGGTACGTATGGTCAGCCTACCTAATATTATCTAGCTTTCATTGAAGATGGGCAAAACTGAAAATGGAATTGAAATACCTACAGTAGGTAGAAAAGCATGACAAATCAAATAGTGTGTATTTATGAAAAAAATGCAATTCTTTGTAATTGTAATTAATTACTTTACTAAGTAATTGTAATTATTTCACTATCTTGAGTAATTGTAATTGAGAATATGTCAAGTAATTATAATTGTAATTAATTACATTAACCAAGTAATTGACGCCTTATTACCAAGTTTGAGACGACAAAGTCACTTTACGATGAACCTAAATCTGGTCGCTCCTCACTTGTGGGACAACGCACAGAACAGGTGGCAAATGTCTTCTACGATAGAGAGGTGGCCAGCTCGTTCGCCTGATCTGAACCCTCTTGATTATTACTTCTGGGGGATGCTAAAGGCTCGTGTCTACCATGCTAATAAACCCGATTCACTCGTAGCTCTCAGAGAGCTAATGTGAAATAGTTTTAGAAATGTTGCAAAATACACGCGGCGACAGGTTCGCACAGGTTTTATCACGATACAGAATGATACAGAATGACTTAGGCTAATGAATATTTTCTCTGGTGTTTTTCATACAGTTATAACGCCACCCCTACGATATTACAGTAATTGAAAAAACATGGAGCCCACGAAAGAGCATATTCGACATGTGATGCTGTATGAGTTCCATAAAGGATCTAACGCTAGTGAATCCGCAAAAAAACATTCAAAGAGTTTATGGAAATAATGATGTGAGCGAATGGATGTGTAGGGGATGGTTTGAGAAGTTCAGAAATGGAGACTTCAGTCTGAAAGATTATCAACGAACGGGACGACCAAATGTGTTGGATGAAGAGTTGCTGAAAGCAATAGTGCAGGAAAACCCAACGGTAACTGTAAGAGAACTTGGCCTGCAACTCGGCGTTAGCCATTCATCGTCATTTGAAGCTGTTAGGAAAAGTAGTGAAGGTTGGAAAATGGGTTCCGCATGATTTGTCACAAGTAAATCTTCAACATCGAATCGATATTTGCACATCACTGCATTCTCGGCAACTGCAGGCACCGTTTTTGAATCAGATCGTCACTGGGGATGAAAAATGGGTCCTCTATAACAATATTAAGCGTCGACATCAGTGGCTTAGCAGTGAAACAAAGCCTGAACCTCAGCCATGGAATGGACCCCATCCAAAGAAAATTTTGCTATGCGTTTGGTGGGATATGTAAGGAATTATTTATTTTGAACTTGTGCCAGATAACCAAACAATCACAGCTGAAGTCTACTGCCAACAACTCCAACTATTGAAGATGGCATTACAAGAAAAACGTCCTGCATTAATTAATTGCAGAGGTGTTCTATTCCACCAGATAACGGGCGCCCTCACACTGCTCGAATCACCACTGCCCAATTGGAGGCATTTGGTTGGGAAAAAATGCCTTAGCCACCTTATTCTCCGGACATCGCACCTTCAGACTACCATTTATTCAGAAGTCTGCACCACCACCTAGATGGACAAAAGTTGCAATCCACGGAAGCTATCGAAAACGAAGTGATCGCTTTTTTTTAACTCGAAACCAAGGGATTTCTTCGAACGTGGCATAAAAAAACTTTTCTACAGGTGAGAGGAGGTTATAGAAAAAGAAGTGAATTGTATTGATGATTAATTTGTCATTATGTCATTTAATTTTTGTTCTGAATGAACTAAAAAATCGAGAAGAATATACAGTATGTTACAACCTTATTTGTATATATATGTATATACCAACTTCCAAAGGACCGCAAAAACGTTACAGGGTTAAAGTTAGTCTTCAAGAGAAGACTAGATGCCTGGCTGAGAACGGTACCAGATGAGCCGGGTGTACCTGGCTATGTGCGGTGGAGAGCGCAAAAGAGCAACTCGCTCCTCCACCAAGCCAGAACTAGAGGTTTGGCCACCAGCTTGACCTTCGTGTGAAGAGAGGCCGACGCACGGAACCCAAACGAGGAGGTCTATATATATATATATATATATGAGTTATGTATGGGAATAATGTAATAAGGTTAATTAATTACTGGTTATAAATTAACCCACAAACAAAACTGATCATGCAAACAATGAATTTGTATGTGTAAATACCAAACAGAAAGCGAAGCTCAAACAAAGAATTAAAAAATTATTGTTCGTCAAAATGCCGCAAGGTATTTCTGTATAGGAGTCGTTTCGGGTGTAAACGAAACGATGTTTTATAAATTCCTAAGTACATGAAAGTAAAAACATATGCCTGTGAAATACTCGTGTAATTTAGGGAAAAAGACAAGAATTCAATTATCTATTTAATTCTGAATAAGTTCAGATAAAAATACCATATATACAGTAGGTTACCCAAAAAGCGAGGAAAATAACTAATGTAAAAATTACATTTTAAATGAAACATAGCCGTGATTATTTGTCTCGGTTCGTGGAGACATTCGAAAAATTGAACGTTTATTTATGGATAAAACGGGAAAACTCCGTTAAAATTATATTGTTACATTAATTGTTAACAAGTTTAATGGCATGTTAAATTTACATCTTCTGAAAGGTTAATAATTCTTAAAAATAAGATAAATCAAAAAGAGAACCTTATTTGGGTATAAGTAAATCTTACGCCTGGCAGCCTCGCGCGGCAACAGGGGTTATAGGCCGAAAAAAAGATGTCATATATAAATCAAATTGTATTTAAAACAGAGAACGAGAATGAAATTTATATCAAGTTACTCTTTACCTATTGCCGAATAACGTGCCATAAAATTATGTTAGTTAAAAGCTGGGATTAATGTCTTTATTAAAATATAAAACACGAAGCATCAGGCGCCAAATGAAGGAAAGGAGAGAATGAGTATGAGTTCATCTCAGCGTTGTGAACGAATGCGCTCTAACAAAACCTGTGTTGAAATTTAAATAAGAAAATTAAATTTATTTCTCCTTTTAAGAACAAAAAACGAGTTCTCAGTGGAAGTTGCTCAAGTATATAAATATACTAGGGGCACTCAATATATTTTGATCCACCTTTTTTTCTTAGCTAAATAATAGACCATGGGGCTGAAATGTCTTTTGGGTCGTAAGTTTGAACTTTCTGCGCTTCACATAACCGGATTTTTCCAGCCTTGTATAAAACCGCTTTTAAACGGCCTTGTATAAAGCCGATGGTTAACGCAGTTTCGAAAATGACGTCTGACAGTGATGTGCTTCGTAAACAGAGCTGTTATAGAGTTCTTAACCGCAGAGAAGGAAACGGTTGGAAATATTCACAAACGTCTACAAAACGTTTACGGAGATGCTGTTGTTGATCGAAGCACAGTTCGACGCTGGTCTAAATGTGTGAGATCATCGGAGAGAGTGAGAGCCAGCTTCGATGATGAGCCACGCAGCGGTCGCCCGGCATTGGCTGTGACATCTCACACTGTGCAATAGGGTGGATCGATTTTACATTTTTTTCGATTTCCATATTCTAATAGAGACAAAATCTTGCGCATGCATGAGAAAATAGCCTCTGCAAAATCTTAGCTTAATAGGTAATCATCTTCTGCCCCCGGCAGAGCGATGAAAATCATATTTTAGTAGTCAAAAACGTATTTTTAAACCCTAGCCTAGAGTCATAAAATTTTGCGTGTGTGTTATTTCATGCCTAAGCAACGATATAAATGCTATGGGAAATATATAAATGCATTATTTAAGACAAAGAGCCGATCTGAAAATATGTATAATATACATATTTTCAGATCGGCTCTTTGTCTTAAATAATGCATTTATATATTTCCCATAGCATTTATATCGTTGCTTAGGCATGAAATAACACACACGCAAAATTTTATGACTCTAGGCTAGGGTTTAAAAATACGTTTTTGACTACTAAAATATGATTTTCATCGCTCTGCCGGGGGCAGAAGATGATTACCTATTAAGCTAAGATTTTGCAGTGGCTACTTTCTCATGCATGCGCAAGTTTTTGTCTCTATTAGAATATGGAAATCGAAAAAAATGTAAAATCGATCCACCCTACAATGTGCAACATGCTAACAGCATCATTCGATCAAATCGGCGCGTCACATACAAGGAGCTATCACTGGAGCTAGGAATTAGTGAAGGAAGTGTGAATACGATAATTCAGCAACTGGAATACTCAAAAGTATGTTCACGGTTTGTCCCTCGCGAACTAACTGAAGATCACAAAGCCAAAGGAAAAGAAAATGCTTTCGAGTCGTTGGTTCGATACGAGACGGAAGGGGATGACTTCCTTTAACGAATGTGACTGGGGATGAGACTTGGGTACACCACTTTGAACCTGAAAAAAAACGCCAATCCATGGAGTGGCATCACAGAATCCCCACGCAAGAAAAAGTTTAAAATGGCTCCCTCTGCAGGAAGGGTTATGGCCACCATCTTCTGGGACATGAAAGGGGTGATTCTGGTGGACATTGTTTGTCCTTTCTTCATAATCAACTCAGAGGCATATATTGCTACCCTAGAGAGACTCCAGAGACGTATAAAGCGAGTTTGACCGAAGAGAAAACTGGAAGACGTCCTTCTTTTGCACGATAACGCAAGACCACATAACAGTTTATAAACAAGAGAGGCCATCACAAAAATGCACTTAACTGTGTTACACCACCATCCATACAGCCCGGGTAAATATACAGCAAATAGCCCCACCTCGACTTTTGGTACGAAAGTTAGTTATTAGGGTGTGTTTTCATATGCTTTCCTCAGAAATGCCACTCATTCACCCGCATTTAATTGAAAGTACGAAAAAAAATCGTTTTTTTTTTGAAAGACCTCAGTTGTATCAAAGGCCGAGGTTTTTTCGTGACTAAACGGTCGGGAAAAAAACTTGATAAGTTCTTTAAAATTCCTAATTAGCTGT
This sequence comes from Bathynomus jamesi, assembly GCA_023014485.1. Lineage (NCBI taxonomy): Eukaryota > Metazoa > Arthropoda > Malacostraca > Isopoda > Cirolanidae > Bathynomus > Bathynomus jamesi. The sequence continues at coordinate 556,843 of JAJOZX010002642.1, read as the reverse complement.
CATTGGTTCAATAAGGCGTGGTTGTTTTTGAGTGTTTAATAGCCTATGATTGGTTAAAAAAAGGTGCACTGTGATTGGTCGTCCACACATTTCCAGAAAATTGTCTAAGAGCGAGATGTTTTATGCCTACTGGCAGGTCGCGAAACAAAAAATGGTTAAAACTTAAAAAATCAATAACTTCGTTAATTTTGAATTGCGGGGTCTGGCTTTCAACAAATTTATTCTATTGCTGTATACTACCGAATGCTAACGTCAAAAATTATGAACTCGAGGTGGGGCTATTTGCTGAATATTAACCTATCAAAGTTAGTCAGGTCATTTAGGTTAGGTCAGGTTAGCAATAACGGTAGCGAAATTTAGTTATTAGGGTGTGTTTTCATGTGCTTTATTCAGAAATGCTACTCATTTGCCCCGTGTTTACTTGAAAATAAAACTACAAAAAAAAACTTTTTTTCGTACTTTCAATTAAATGCGGGGCAAAAGAGTGGTATTTCTGAGGAAAGCACATGAAAACACACCCTAGTAACTAACTTTCGTACCAAAAGTCGAGGTGGGGCTATTTGCTGCATATTTCCCAGCCCGGATCTCGCACCTTCAGACTTCCATTTGTTTGGGCCAATGAAGGATGCTAATTCGTGGAAGAAAGTTTCAGACTGACGATGAGGTTGTTGAGGAGATTAAAAGGTGGCTCCAGCGGAACCCAGCGGACTTTTAGCAGCAATGAATAAAGGCCCTTGTTTCGAGGTGGAGGAAAGCCGTAGGAAAGGATGGAGACTATGTGGAAAAATAAAAACTTGTAAAAAAGGTATGTAACTAGTGTTCAAAATTTCTGGAATTTACAAGGACATTTGGAAAGAAAAAAAAAGGTGGGGCAAAATATATTGATTGGCCCTCGTACATATATTGTGCCGCACAGGAGAATTCAAATCGTGTGTAGCACGTAGAAGCAAAATTGTTCTTCTAATACTGAGTAAATTACTCGCCAAGCTAAAATTGTTTTCCCTTAAAAAAAATATAGCGGAAGAAAACGAGAACTCTGGGTTACATTTGCGTAACGAAAAAGAAAAAAAAATTAGTCTACCCTATTTTCCCGTAAAGAAAACGGGTACCGAGGTTTTCAATTGAGTATACATTTACAGTATACAGAATTGAGGTAATCAGTAATCTACACTGTCATTCCCATTGTATGTTATTTGCAACAGCTAATCCGATCTAGGAAGGTCTACCTGGCAGATAAGTGGTTCTAATTGTAATTCAGGTAATACGAAGTTCATTTGGCGGAAGGCCAAATAGGCCTATGATTGTAACTTAACCCTCTAACGCCGACTGGGTCGAATACGTACCGTTTCAAATACACGCATTTAGACTTAACCCTACAAAAACGCTCGGCGTTAAAGGGTTAAGTTGTCATTGGTCCATTCATTTGTTAATGGCCTTGCGTATTACAGTACAGCTACATTAAGTTAAATAACTACTATCGTAGATTAAATTTGTATAACAGTCAAATTTAAATTGCTTGTGCATTTTACTTAATTGTCTTAGTATCAAGCGTCATTCTTCGACAAATTTTCATTACTGTCAAAAGTTTAATTTTGCATTGTAATTGGTTTAGAAATTCTGTAATGAATATAATATTTTTGTAAAAGGTTTTTCAATTATTCCTCTACAGTCTACACCGATTGACAGAAATAAGAATATATAACAAGTGATATTAATATAACTTTGGGTTTAATTTATATAAAGTGGTTTGAAGGAAAACAGGCTAAAATAAAAAGGTATAAATCACACCTTAAATATAAAACCACGTCATATAAACATATATATATATATATATATATATATATATATATATATATATATATATATATATATATGTGTGTGTGTGTGTGTCCCAATATGTACGACACTAGAAATCTAGGAGAATTTTTCTCGTACGACTATCAAATGACTAATGGATTATGGTAGAATTGTCTAGAGCAGTGGTCTCCAAAGTTGGGTGCGCCTGCCGATCTAGGGGGTGCGCCAAGAAAATTTGATGATTCCGATTTATCATTGTTTTTTTCCTAGAAAGTTTTTGAATTTCAAGAAGATGACCGAGAAAGAAAATACTCGCTAACACACAGTCATTCCTAGGAATTTGCGAGATAGTATCCGCGATATCGCTTACTTGCGATTAAAAATTAGCAAACTAAATGTAAAAATGCTGAAAATGGAACATCTTCCGATCACTGCCCAAGAACAACTGATTGCCATCAGGGAAGATAAGTTTACGAACCGAATTTCAACAGAAAACTGTGCACAATTGGTGGATTGGATTAAAAAATAAGTACCCAGATTTAGTAAGCGTAGCGAACGATGCGCTCCTTCCATTTGGATCTACATATCTGTGTGAGGTGTCTTTTTCTGCTATGATAGGTATTAAAACCAAGAATCGAAATAAACTGAACTTGGAACCGGACCTTCGAATCGCTGTATCACAAAGTGTCAAACCAAGATTTTCAGAAATTATGAAGCACAGTCAGCCACATTGTTCTCATTAAATTATATTGGTAAGTATACCTTCACCCTTTCGTATTTCTGTTATATACTATTAACTTACTAGTAAATAATGATATATATATATTATATATATATCTCTTCATGTTCATTAGGGGTGCGTGTTCTTTATTTTTGCTGATTAAAGGGTGCGTGATCAAAAAAGTTTGGGTACTTGTAGGTTATCCCCCCCCACCAATTTTGACAGAATATTTTCGTTAAAACTAACGAAAATATCACGACTTAACCTAACCAATTATCAAGGTCGTACAGTTGATCTATTAGTAACTGTAAAGAGTAAATACTACTCCAGAAACAAACTGTTATAATTAATAATAGATCAACTGTACGCCCTTGATAATTGGTTAGGTTAAGTCGTGATATTTTCGTTAGTTTTAACGAAAATATTCTGTCAAAATTGGTGTGGGGGAAGATAACCTACAAGTACCAAAGTTTGGAAACCACTGGTCTAGAGGATGGACTGGTATTTATATTTACGTAGTGCATACACTGTACATTCATAATACACGAAGCAAATTAGAATGCTTCATTATACATTTTAAAACTCTTTATATTGTTATAATTAACTTTTTCAAAATAAGGTCTTAATTTCATTGAAGTCTAGTAATGTTGAGCCAAAGTCTAGACTTATTCTATAGTCGTCGTGGATAATGTTTGCAGGGTACACATACAATATAGGTATTATTGACGCTCATTGTGTTACAAGAAGCATGACTTAAAATATAAACTAACGAGTGTTTAAAATGTGCTTCACTTTCATCCAAGGACGCCTGAGATCGAGAAAAAACAGAGCTGCACAATATGCGCATGTATCAGGTGAGACTGTAGAGCGGGTGTCGACAATGCACCGACAGATGGCACGCAGTTGCAACCAATTATATTATCAGAGCAGTGAAAGTGAAGTCTGTTGCCTTTCTACGGAAACAAAAATCAGCACGTCGGTATATATGCATCAGTGTTACCAACGATTTGAGAGAGAGAGAGAGAGAGAGAGAGAGAGATAAACGGAATAACACTAAATGTGTCTCAACATTTTTAGTGAAGGGAAATTCTCTCTTTTTCTACCTCCTATTAATTAATTACTTTAAAAACTGAAAGGAAATAATGTTTCAAGATTTATGAAGAATTTACAAAGTAACGAACTTGTAATGCCTCATCAAGTGATAGTATACTTTACTTTAAAATGAAATAATAATGTTATCTGAAAATAATAATAATATAAACGGTTTTAATAGCGTTATATTTTTTGCTAACATTATTTTCTTTAAATTAACAATGTTTTTTTTTACACATTATATTTCATATACTCGTGTAATAAATACTCACAATAGCGGAATTTTGAAAAACACCGAATTGTTGAATCTCGCATCCGACGATAATTTGGATTATATCAAAAGACCGTGTGCTCAGGATTTATTCCTTTTCTAAGCATGAATAAGTGTTACAAAGTTGAGAAAATTGACGATGATAATGTTTAAAGTGAAAAAGAAGAAACGCCCTTTCGAAATATAAAACTATACTTTACTCTTTAAATTAGCAATTTTTTTTACAACTAATATTATTTGTATATAAAAATACTTGAAATTATCTACACGATAAAAGGGAGCCCTCTCCGTCCGTCCGTCCCTGGTTGAAAGATAGTGACATCATTGACACGTCATAAAATGGGCGGAGCTCTAGCGTGTTGTATCTCACTCTATGCATTTATGATTCAGCAAACAAAATTATAATTAATGCAAAAAACTTCTCTACGTGAAAGTCAAAATATGATAATAAAAACCCACTCTAATAGACAGAGTTTATTTCCACAACAGTTTCGATGCCACTGCATCCATTCGTTTTTCTGTATCCACCCGAAGAGGATGCCAGTGGGCATCGAAACTGTTGTGGAAATAAACTGTCTATTAGAGTGGGTTTTTTATTATCATTAAAATTATAATTCTTTTTGGATTTTGTGGTTATAACCAGAGGCAGATTAAGACACCTCGGGGCCCGGGGCAATGAAGAATATGGGGGCCCTTTTCTACAGCTTTTTATTAACAATACATGTAGGGCCTACATGTACCGTACATAGTATATTTACACGAATTATATGTACGGTGCTCAGGCTAATTGAGAAACAAACTTAAAAGAACCTTAACACTGTATTTTTGTGGTTTGCCAAAACCAAACAGTATTAAGCAAACTTTACTTTAGGGCCTATAAAACAAAATAAAACCGAATTTGTCAGTTTTTGTACTCTTCATAGTTAATCAAAGTGAGGAAAAGTGTTTCCACAAGAAAATAAATTTATGTTAAAATTTAAAGATATCATACTGTTTGTATAAATTAAAGTATTAATCCTTTAAAAGATATTATTCTGCTCGTATAAATTAGAATATGAATCCGTTAAATTTTTAATGTTTGTATAGAGTGCCTCGATGCCCCGCGGATTCTCTGCATCTTTTCTTAACCCTAACGAAAACAGTGTTGTCACGTCTATAATCTTAAACAGAGATTCTTAAATTCTAAATGCTCTTTCGATTATTATAAACCACAATTATATAAATTCTTGACTAATATCATTGTTATAATAGGACTTTGCGATTAAATAATCTTTTGTAAACGTGGCACCACGGAAAATACCTCGAGGGAAAATACCTCGAGGGAAAATACCTCGAGGGAGGCAGTTCGTGCAGCACCTTGGTAGTGAGTGTTTCGGGCCTTTCGGCCTTGGGCCGGCCGGTTTGGCTCGGCCTCTTAGCTTTTCGATCTAAGCATTTGTTCGTTAATAACTCTCTAAAGTGTAGTGAAAAAGGATTTGATTTTTCTAATTACTAAGAATTTCTCATATTTTAAAAGTGTTTCCAAACCTTGGAAATAAAGGCTAACAAAGGAAAACTCGTCATTTTATATCCTTCAACGAGAGAAGTATTCCACTCCCACAACGGACGGAGGGAGGGAGGGACGCTATTGAGCGAAGGTATAAATTGTTTTATCGTAACTCGCAGTCAGATTAAGTAAGTACGAAACGAAGAACCGTGGACGTCAGCGGTATAAACTTCCTTGTTGGTGCGAGGAAGCGACATACTGAGAACACCAAAGCTGGGCACAAACTGTTAATCCGTTAATCGTTAATTAACGAAGTTAACTTTTTCGTTAACGATTTAACTTTTAAGTTAACTTTGAAAATCATTAACTTTGAAAATCATTATCGGACTAATTAACTTCCGTTACATTTAACTTCCGTTAACTCAAGTCCGTTAACCCAAAAAATTCATAAATAAACGTTTAAAAGTTTCTATTATTTTCAGTGCTGAGCAGGTGCGCAATTAATCCGCCACTGTTAATAGTGATGAACGAATTTCCATTTCCGCAGTGCAAAATCAGGCGATATATTTGTTTCCGTCGCCACAATTTGTGTCTTACCAAATATGGTAGTTATTTATGGCATTGGTTTGAGCAGACAGCAGACAGACAACCAGCCTCCTCCCCACCTCAGCGTAGATGCTGTCCCCAACACGACGAGGTGGAACTCCACCTATGACTCTGTGGTGGTCCTGAACACAATCCTGGAGACGAAGAGGCCTGCTCTCCACAGAGTCATGACCCAGCTGAAGGTCAACAGCTTCAAAGACCAGGATGTCGACTTAATGAAAGAGTATGTCAAGGTAATATATTTATAAATTAATAGTAAACTAGCGGGACTCGTGGAAATTCCACGATTTATTTTTTTTCTGGTTACAATTAAATGCAGGACCTTGATACAATAATAGCGTTGTTTACGTAAACGTTTAAGAATACAATTATTCCAACTATATTTATTTATTGCAATAAAGTTATATTTTTCTTAACACCAGCCAGTAGATACGTTTTAATTTTGCTCATTCAATTATCGTTATATTATTGAGTAAAATACAACAGAATAATATTGCAGAATAATACAAATTTGAATTTCTACAATTTACTAATTCTCCATTGTTTTATTTCCAGATCATGTCACCTGTGGCCAAAGCACTCGACAAGATCCAGGGGGAGGAACAAGCCTACCTTGGGACTCTGCTGCCAACAGTTGCTGCGACAATCTTCAGGCTTAAGGACTTGAAGTCCAAGGGCCTCGTCTACTGCAGCGCCTTGGTCGACGCACTTTTGGCAGGCATCGACAAAAGGTTTTGGCCCCTCCTGGAGGATGACGAATGCCAGCTGGCTGCTGCCTTCCATCCCAGGTTTCGCCTCATCTGGTTGGACAAGTATGACAACACCAAGGTCGCCAGGGTGAGGAAAAGCATGGAGGGTACAGTCGAGGAGGCCATGAAGCAGCAGTCCAACGAAGTGGGCAGCAACAGTGGAGGCAGCAACAACGAGGAGGAGGAGGAGGAGGATGACTTCTTCAGTGCTGTCATCCAGACAAAAGAGAGCAGCAGAAGCCACAGGTCACTCAAGGGCAAGGCCCAGAACTTGGTCAAGACCTGGCTGGAGACCAACTCCAAGGACTTGCTGACAGATGCTGCCTTCTTGGGTGAGCAAGTGTTGGTGGACTTGTTCATCAAGTTCAACACAGCCATCCCCTCCAGTGCTGCAGTGGAGCGTTTGTTCTCTATGGGCAAGGACATCCTGAGGGCCAAGAGATCATCCCTGTCTGATGAAAACTTTGATATGCTAATTTTCATGAAGGGCAACATGCTCTCATGGACAAAATGGAGAACGAGAAGAGGGAAAATTAAATTATATATTATTGTGTTTTTCATTTTTTTTATAACAAAAGTTAACGTTAACGGTTTATCGGTACCTTCCGTTACATGTTTACGAATTAACGGATTACGGTTAACGAAGTTAACTTTTTGGTTAACGGATTAGCGGTTAACGAAGTTAACTTTTTGGTTAACGGCCCCCACTGGAGAACACCTTGAACAGTCGGAAAGAAGTATTAAAGAATAACACGAATACGCGTATCCCCCCCCCCCCCGACAGTAGTTTTGCGAAATCTCGAATTATATCATCGAAACTCGGTTGATTAGGGGGCCTCTCAAGCATGGGAGCCTGAGGCTTCAGCCTCAGTAGCCTCAGTGATAACCCGCCACTGGTTATAACCCATCATTTACTTCATTTTTTCATACAATACAACAACCCACAAGATTTTGTTTTTCTCATGTAGAATTTAAATCTGAATCTAGTTTCTTCTATGGTATTTCTTGTGCAAATTGATATTAACGGAGATAAGCAATTTTGGGATCGATTAAAATCGATTGAAATAGTATAGTGGTAATTATTCATTTTACCCCTGCGGGTCGATTTTGATATAAGAATAAGTTTTTCTGGTGTATTTGGTGAGTTTCATTCAAATCTGACCTTCATTTCTTGTGCAAATGAATTATTGAATGCCCACTGAGAACCTTTAAAAGAAGGGACGAGTAATGATTCCACTGCTGAAAACACTGATCATACCAAAACTTGAATACTGCTGTCTTGACGTCCCCATATAAAAAGGAAAAATTCATAAAGTGAAAGAAATTCAAAGAAATTTCACAGCCAAGATTGATGGCTGCAAAGAACTCAACTACTGGCAAAGACTTCTTAAATTAAATTTCTATTCACTGGAAAGAAGGAAGAGATACACCATAATTTACACGTGGAAAGTAGAAAAACTGGCACCTAACCTTAAAATGAATCGAGTAACCACTCAAACATAGTAGAAAATAGGAAAGGTAGAAATGTGTAGTGTTTCCAAACTAAAGGCCAGACAAGGACACCCTCAACTCTAAAGGAAATACCTTTGTTTTCAGGGGACCCAAGACTATTCAACCAGCTTTCCGAAGGAGATCACGAACATTACTGGTGTCAACGTGGAATTCTTCAGAAGACTAGACGCCTGGCTCAGGACGGTAGCAGATAAGCCGGGTGTGCCTGGCTATGTGCGATGGAGATTGCAAGAGAACAACTCGTTCCTCCACCAGGCCAGGCCTAGACGTGGGGTCACGAGCTTGACCTTAGTGTGAATAGACTAACGTATATATATATAACTCGTTAAAATTTTTATCATATTACTATTGGTTTTATGTTAGGGTCAAACTTTAGGTTCACCCTTCCAAAATTAGGCGCCCAGATATTAAAAACATCTTCGTTTTCGGGGAATTAAAAACCTTGAACCTTTTTGCGAAGTTTCAACGTTACAAACTATTGCAGCACATATGAAGAAAAGGCATTTTGCACTTATTTACAATGAAAAAGCTTTATTAAACTTTGAATATTTTGAATATGATTAGACTTCCTTAGTTTTAATTTGCAGCGAGTCATTACGTCATCTCGTCTATCGACGTTAAGGAAGCATTATGACAGTCTATGAAATGGAAAGGGAAAACAATAAAGTGGGAAACCTGGAGCTAGTGGGACTCGAACCGCGTCGCGTAATTTAAGTAATCATTTACACGCTTTATAAAAGCGAGGGAGTTGAGCGGAGTATGGTGAAACAACGTAAATATTGGTCTCGCTCGAACGAACCTTTTTTTTCGGGAGGGTCTGGATGGCTGATTCTGAAACCACGCGACGCGGGTTCGAGTCCCACTAGCATCAAGTTCCCACTTTGTTGGCTTTCCCTTTTCATTTTATTTATGTGCAATTATTGCACTTAAAATCATTTACAATCTACGAAATGTTTTTTTCGAAATGAATGCGAACTTCGAGTATAATGCAATGAACATCGACCTTACAAAACACTTTTATGAAGATGACCATTAAATTCTAACAAATTGAAAAATAATGCATACAATTGTCTAATAAAACCGAGGCAAATGGGATATCATCATCAGCGTATGAAGTTCGCAGTTGCGGTGCCATTGCTATTGCACTAATTCCATTTCTAATGGACAAAGATACAACAGAATTAATGGCACTACAATAGTATCTTTAGCTGCACCACCAAAGTACATAAAATTTAAAAATGAATGACGTAATAGTAGTACAAAATGCGTACAAATGGTAAAAGGAGAACGCTACGAACTTTAATAAATTTCGCTTTAGGTTGAAGATGCCAGCGTTCGTAGGTGACAATAATAATAATCAGCCAAGAGGGCCACAAAATGGCACAGCGCTCACGTCAGCTAGTGCAACTCGGTGACCAGCATCATCGGGATTCGCACCCCAACCTCAGTGTCTTTACTTCGCTTATCAGAAAATGGTGTTGCCCACTGAGCTACGGACGCTGGAACTCAGTGGGTAACACCACTTCCCCGTAAGCGAAGTGAAGACACCACGGTCGGGTGTTCGACTCGCGATGGTAATAATAAGCGAGGAGCGAGTGCAATGTGCGGCATTTGTTATTTTTGTTAAGGTGACGATAAACAAAAAAGGTAAACAAAAATTTATCTTTACCAAATGGACATTAAATGCGAAGTTGACGATCAGAAGACTTAGAATGATGATAACAGATGATACAAAATTGAAAAATACAAGACAATTGCGATAAACGAAACTGAAAAGATAACGGACGAATAAGTATGCCTGTTAATATGTATAAACGTACAGTTTCGGTAAAAAGTTAGTCTTGAAACAATATTTTTAAAAAGCATAAAAAAATTACCAATTGGGAAAATTCTGTTTTTCTTTGGATATTTTAATCGTTTGGGTGACTAATAAAATACCAAGAACGAAACCCAATCATTACTAATTAATAATTTTTTTTTTTTAGAAATCCTCCGTTCCAAGTCGAACTTCTCTCTGCAAATGTGGGTATATCAAGTGAGGACTTGTCCTATACCAATCGGATCGACAAGACCATAATAATAATAATATCGACACACTAAAAAATTAAATTAACGGAATCTAGCATAACCTAACCTAATTTAATCTAACCTACAATATACTTGTCGATAGAATGTCAAGTCGAACAAATGTTGTAATCTGGTGGTCAAGTAATTGTCACAACTTCTTTTGATCACCATTATTATTATTAATGAAACAATGTATCAATAACGTATCGCATCGTCAATCTCAATGAAATTTCACTGAAGATCCTTCAGGTATGCAATTGAAACGTCAGAGGAAACAGGATAAAGTAAGAGGAGGTTCAATTTTATTAACAAGGCTGTCTCGACAAGAAGGCATCCTGAATTTTGGTGTTGTCTGCGTGGAATAACGCATCTCAGTTTTACTTAAAATTTTGGGACTTCATAAAATCAGTACAGTATTTGAATTTTTATTTTTAATTGGACAAGCGAACTTCTTGAACGAAGCTCATTGCAGGCAAGTTTAATGTGAATTATTAAAATAATATGGAGGTTGTGATTACTATTGCCCTAGCTACTCACTAACCTTGAGGAATGTGCATGATGGCGACAGTTATGCCAGCTACAAGGTCCCCCACGAGCCAGTTCTTAACGTCGTACCCAATCAGCCATTCCAGGATAGGCAGTCGGGCATACAGAAAATTCAACAACCTTTGCTGCGAACATGTACAATTTTTTTTCAAGTTGTTCTGAAATCTCTCTTTTATTCCTGTAAATTAACAAGATTTGTGTAAAAGGAGATGTAAAAATTTGAGTACATTTTCCTATGTCAGATCAACGAGTAAGGGTATTGTAGATTTTTGTTCTCATCCGATATTAATTAGTGTTAAAACTCTGCCATTATCTATAGATAAAACTATCGTTATAAATTTAAAATTAAAGTTCAAATTTGAACTACATTTCGTTCATACCACGCTTCTAAAACGAAAAGGTGAAACGAAACGAGCGCACTGTTATACAGTATGTTCATATATGACGTCTAAATCTCTCGGTCTTCATATACCAAAATGTTCTCTCATAGGCCTACTTGGATTTACTTAAGAGCGGACAGGAAATTTGATCCTTTCAAACCGTGCCATAAATTAGTTAAATGAATAGTAGTTACTTAAAATCATTCTCCCTGGAGAGCTTACCGAGTGATTGAGGAGCCTCATGTGAGCAATGTTTATGCCTTCCATCAATGTGAGGGCTGGACGCTCGACAAAGATTTGCGGTGAAGAAATTTCATTTTCTTCAGAAGCCATAGTGATGCTAAAACGAGATTAAAATTGTTAATGCCAGGAATACAATCCTATATATTTTGTTTTTAAAAATTTATAGATAAGCTTTTTCATGTTAATTATGTTCAAATACTATAATCAATTTAGCGTATGTAATGAGTGTTCGTTACGCGTTTGATATAAACTAAAACTTCGCTTTAATATAAAATATTTTGTACAAAATGTGAAGCTCAGATCGAAATCCTATATACTATTGAGCTAAAATGTATCTGTGTATGTCTGTCTGTCTGTCTGTCTGTCTGTCTGTCCGCTTTCTTCGGAACCGTGCACAGCCTAAACGGGACTCGGAAATTCTGCAACCACCACAACTGATAGCCCATGAGCTGCCGATGTGCTCTGTCAAGTTTCCCGGTCCTAGGTCACTCCGCGGCCGAGCACGAGCTATTTAATGTCTATTACAAGGTCAATAAAACTATAGAAAAGAATACAGCCATGAAAATCTTAAGCTTCACAAATCTTGATAATAATCGGATGTGAAGCAATTTGGGAGTGGGGGTGGGGGTAATGGCATTTTTTTTTACTTTTGTCGCTTAGCCACTTCTTCCTATGAGGGCCTCATATAATAATTTTAAATCTAGAACCAATAAAAAAAATATGTGAAAAAGTGAAAAAAAAAAAATTATTCATTCAATTTTAAACCGTATCAGAATATACAGCTAGCTGTGACATACTTCTACATATACTGTGACATATACTGCTACCATGCCCGTAGGTGATAGCGAGCGATAGCGAGCTAACGCTTGTTTAAATCTAAAGAGTTATCTTTTGCAGCTTCAAATACTGAATTCGAAGTGTAAATCAATAAGTTACTGTACTGTTATTATCTGTCGAAAACTGATTCAGTCACTGAATCCTGTAAAGTGTAAACTGTAAAGCAATGAAAATTGATTATTTTTTGATAGATTCGATCCTAACGGGCGACTGAGCGAGAGACATTAACTCCATCCACTTTACGCGAGCAGCCAATCATAACAAGTGACTGAGCGAAAGATATTACTCCGCTCAAAACCGCACAAAGTTTATTTTATAGATAGATTTTTTAGGAGTGTTCTGATTACATCTGAATATTTAAAAATAACTTAGTGAAATTTATGAGTTGCAATCTTGAGATTTCTAAATAATTTTACTTGGATAAGGTAGAATTTATATTATTCCACCCACAATTAATTTATTTAAAGTTCAGACACTTACACGGCAATTTAAACAAGCAACGAAGCCAACAATAACTTAACCAACGAAGGCGCCCACAAAATCAACCATCACCTTGCTTACAAGCAACACAAAAGAACACCAGGTAATTCCACAGCTTACACTAAACAACATCAACATTCCACACACTCACAGAACCAAAATACTTGGTGTCACATACAACACATCATTATCTTTTGCAAACCACATTCAGGACATTAAAACCAAATGTACGTCAAGACTTAACACGCTTAGGGTACTAACAGGCACAAACTTTGGACACCAGCAGGAAACAACATCACTCATATACAAACAATATATTCGCTCAGTTATGGACTATGCTAGCCCATGCTGGGCACCCATTATCTCAAACACACACATAAACACCTTACAAACAATACAAAACAACGCACTTCGTATCATTACAGGATGCACTCAAACAACACCAATAGAACACCTGCACACAGAAACAAAAATACTAAAGTTAGGGAACATTTAGACATGAGGGGAACACAATTCATGGCAGCAGCGACAACTAACCCACAACACCCTTGCCACTACATGTACAATCATGCACCAACACCTCGCACCATTAAGGTAACACCAGAGAGACATTATAACCAAATACTCCATTCCATACCACGCCCCACAGACATCACACAGTACAGAAAACACTTACACACACCCTAACCCACAAAGCACTGACACGACTCGGTCCGAATGCGGTCCTAGGTGCGAAGCCGCCACCCATTAGCAGGTCAGAGATCAGCCTGAGCAGATCGGATCGAGTTAACTTAGCACGATTCCGATGTGGACATCACCCCAACTTACGGACATATAAACACAGACTAGACAACTCCATAGACGACACCTGCCACCTGTGCCAGGACACCACAAACAATTGAACACATTATGACAGACTGTACCGCTCTAGCACAACAACGAACACAACACAACATCACTAGTGCGCTGAACCTCTGGTCCACTCCGGAGAGGGCGATCGGTTACCTGCGTGCCGCCGGCTTGCTCGATCAGGGTGGGCTGATCGGCTAAACAAAAACAACAACAACAACAACAACAACGAAGGCTGGTTGTCCAAAGCCAGCTATCCAAAGTCTAACTTAGCTTAGATTAAGTGGAAATTAGGCAAGGTTCAACACAAACAATTCAAAACAAACTAATAAAGAACAAGATATACGATTCCAACAATACTCAAAAGCAATTTCAGAATTTATTGAAGTTTCAATTTCAAGAGCAAATTAATACTATAAACACCCAGGAATGTCTGTCAGTCTGTCACGCTCGAAAAGAGAAGAAGATTCTTGATATACTGTATATGGGCGATATTTGTATTTTAATGCATTAGAAAAAGGCGTTATGAATTCTACTTTTAATTATAATTTTAAAAAGTGTAAAAAATATTTGCTTTTGCGTTCAGCTTTGAGCCGAAATTTAATCTGCGTCTAAGTTCAAAAATTTACCAAATGAGTTCTTTTTATGCACTTTCATACTGGTGCTGCAACCATTACAGACTAAATATTTTTACGGCTTTCAAAAAGGGGGGTTGTAATGGGGGATGGGTGGGGGTAATGGGGAGGGGGTTAGCCCCCAAGTTGCATAAGAGGGGTGAGGGTTTTTTGGGGGCATTCAGTTGACCTAACCGGGCATTCAATTAACCCGGGCAACATTCTTTTATATAGTTTTATTGACTGAATAATTGACTCCCCGGTAACTGGGGAGGGCCTGCGGCTCCCCAATTACTGAGGCCAAAGGCCCCAGCACCACGGGCGTAGCTAAATGGGCCCGTAGGGCCCACTTTAGCTAGTATTCAATGATGTCACAAGATCAAAAGCAAGTCACAATGACAGCAACCACGTATCATGCCCTTTTATTTTTTTTTAAACTTGCTGTTACCAACATTAAATTTCTAGTGAATTTTAAATTTCCTAAATATCACTAAACTATATACATATATTAATAATAATTCTTTTATAGTCCCTCAACAAGATTGCATTAGTACTAATGCAATAAGTTAATAGAAATATAAACATGACAAGAGTCAAAGGAATACAAATATTATAAAGAATTTTTAATTTAAAAGTTATCCAAATTATCTTTTAAGAATTTTTTAAATTTAACTGCAGTTTTTTTCACGGGTCTTTTGTTTTGAGATTCTGTTATTTCATTTGTTTCATGTTTCCCAATAGATTTCTGATCATTTTCAGTTTCCTTATTGCCCTACAGATATTGGCTTGGCTTTTGCCAGCATGGGTTATTGACAATTCCAAAGGATAGAGATGACATAACGAATGATGTACAATTTGTCCATTTCCTTGCTTCAGTTTAACACTTTTTATTTTATTGTCATATTCCATCACTGTTTCCAGCACCCGTCCCAACATCCAAAATGGTCTACGTTTATTAGGCAATTTAATTAAGACAATATCACCGACCCCAACTCTATTAGACCAATGACTTTGGTAAAGATTCCTACTGTGTTCTCTAAGGCAGTGGTCTCCAAAGCGGGGTGCGCCTGCCGATCTAGGGGGTGCGCCAAGAAAATTTTATGATTCTGATTTATCATTGTTTTTTCGTAGAAAGTTTTTGAATTTCAAGAAGATGACCGAGAAAGAAAATACTCGCTAACACACAGTCATTCCTAGGAATTTGCGAGATAGTATCCGCGATATCGCTTACTTGCGATTAAAATTTAGCAAACTAAATGTAAAAATGCTGAAAATGTAAAAATGGAACATCTTCCGATCACTGCCCAAGAACAGTTGATTGACATCAGGGAAGATACAAGTTTACAAACCGAATTTCAACAGAAAACTGTGCACAATTGGTGGATTGGATTAAAAAATGAGTACCCAGATTCAGTAAGCGCAGCGAACGATACGCTCCTTCCATTTGGATCTACATATCTGTGTGAGGTGTCTTTTTCTGCTATGATAGGTATTAAAACCAAGAATCGAAATAAACTGAACTTGGAACTGAACCTTCGAATCGCTGTATCACAAAGTGTCAAACCAAGATTTTCAGAAATTATGAAGCACAGTCAGCCACATTGTTCTCATTAAATTATATTGGTAAGTATATCTTCACCTTATCGTATTTCTCTTGTATACTATTAACTTACTAGTAAATAATGAAAGGATATATATATATATATATATATATATATATATATATATATATATATATATATATATATACACTGTATATATATAATCTTCATGTTCATTAGGGTGCGTGTTATTTATTTTTGCTGATTAAAGGGTGCGTGATCAAAAAAGTTTGGAGACCACTGGCCTAATGATCACACTTTGTTTCCATTTCACTTTTCATCTTCACAGTGTAGGTTGTGGATATGTCGTCCTTCTTTAAATTTAAATTGAAAAGAGAATTAGTTTTAGTTTTAAATTGTAACCATTTTATTTAAATCGTTTTAATTGCTTTAATTTTAATCTTTGATCGAGTGGTTTCTTTTTAAATTAAGAATTTTAATGTAAAATTCCTGGTTTTTTTTTTGGGGGGGGGGGGGGGGGGTTCTTGCTTGAACTCGTGTTTTTTACTGGTTTTATGATATTTTAGTTTGTAAGGACTATTACATTTTATTTCTTATTTAACATTAATTGATTGTATTAGTTTAACGCCGAAAGCTCTGAAAATAATAAATGCATGTAATTGAACTTGTTTTGCTCTTCATTATATACCACCTCGGTGGTGTAGTAGTTAGCGTCGCTGACTACGAATCCATCGGTCCCGGAATCGAGACCCGGTGACGGCAGGCGGCACGCAGCAAAAGCCAGCTGTTCATTCTTCCACACAATAAAAAAAGCGGTTGGTAGATAAATGGGTGCCCTGTTATCCTAGTAGTTAAGACGCTGGGCTGCTGGTGGGGCGTGGTTCGGATTCCACGTTAAACTGTAGGTCTAAGGTGGAGTGAAAAGCCTGACCTTCATCAGAATGAACAATTCGGGCGGAAGCAAACCAAAGGTTTATTATATATCTCGGAATCGTTTTTTAGTTTCCTTACGAGTTCTATTACACGCACAGACTATATATATATATATATATATATATATATATATATATATATATATATATATATATATATATATATGAAAATTATTTCACGAAAGTAACACGTGAAAAATATTTATGATGAATAAAACCACGAAGGAAAGGAAACACAGAGTGGTGCTCAAGCGCTTTCGTCTAATGACTTAGATAGAGATAGCTTTTTCGAAATATATTAATATAATAGGACTAGAAATAACGGGTGTAAGTTGACAAGTAGAAGGTTCGAGACAGCAGTTGCCAAAAACTTTTTTACGCATAGAATAATAAATTGGTGGAATAGTTTGCGGTAGCTCAATCACCACGGAGGACATGCATAATACACAATTACGAACACAGTTAGGTAGACCAGCCATGAGTGGATCCTAGGGTCTTTGTTGGTCTGAAACATTATAACATCTCATCTCACCAAAATATTTGAAAGAATAGTTAGAGAAAAATCTATGACATTTTGGAAACTAGGAAAAAATTAAATGGTAACCAACAAGGATTCCAGTCAGGAAGACCATGCCAATCACAACGACATTATTGTCTGCACTCGAAAACAATGATGTGATATGTACAGACTTTGCCAAGGCATTCGGCAAATGTGACCATGGAATCATAGCACATAAACTGAAATATATGGGAACAAGAAAAGTAGGAAAATGGATATATAATTTCCTTAGTGAGCGGCTGCAAGTCGTTACAATTCAAGGAATATCTTCATCAGAGTCAAATGTCCTTAGCTCAGTATCACTTAGCTCAGTATCCATTACTCTTCATAATCATGCTAACTGATATAGATGAGGAAGTTACCAGTGACAGCACAGTAACATCCTTCACCGATGACACAAAAATTAGTAGAAAAAGTCCGAAATAACACTTTACTTTGGACTTTGACTAATCCTATGCAGGCATTCCTCAGATTGCCTGTCAAGATTTAGACAAAGTACGAAATAAAAGAATATTTCGGTCTTTGCCAAATTTCGAGGGGAATCTGCGGAATGTCTAGGCAATCTGCAGTTTACCGTCTCGTCGGAGTTTGCCGGTAACATTTCACTTAAAAAAAAAAAAAAAATTACTTACAAAATTTCAATTAACGTTTTCTGACTTGAAAACAAAAAAACGGCGAAATGCAAAAAGTTCAACACAAAGTATGAAAAAAACAAAATTTGCGCCAAAGTATTTCTTATCAGTCTTTATCCCTTTAAACCCAAGGCAGAAATGTTACCAAGAAGAAGACTGTTTATAGGGGGGAAACCCGGAAATTTGTACGCCAACATTTGTACGACGGAAATTTATACGCCAGCATTTGTACACCAGAACATTTATACGACTGAAAATTTATACGCCAAGCATTTGTACGACGATAATTTATACGTTATACGCAAGAAATTCATGATCAGTTAATAAAATTGAATTTGAAACTAGGTAAGTTAAAATACAAATTATCACAAATTATGAAATTACATATTACAATAATTAAATGCATAATTGAAACTAGATTTCAGCTTATCAATTTAAGGGAAAATGTAACTAGCGATACAGAACGAATGTCATTTAAAAAATCGGAGAACAAATTTTGCGAGTTTTTTCTCATTAATCTCCAGACCTAACCTAACCTAACCTAACCTAACCTAACCACATGTACCTATTCAATAACCATTTACCTACCTGTTAATCCTTTAATGCGCTGTGATACATGATAAAATTTAAAATTCTTCAAATTGAAATTATTTTCAAAATATTTAAATAATGTTTACTTTTATTTATTTATTTATTTGTTTGCACCTGTGCTTATGTTCATATAAAAAAATGAAGTCACGGTTATTATCATGGGTAGATCGCATACTTAAGTCAAAAAAGTCCGGTAGAGCGCATACTTAAATTACCGTCGTACAAATGTCAGTCGTATAAATTTCCAGTCGTACAAATGCTGGCGTATAAATTTCCGTCGTATAAGTGTTGACGTACAAATTTCCGCACACGTTATAGGGGGTGATATTGCAATCAAGGAAAAATAATAGCACCCAAACCCTTACTAGAGACAGTGCTGATGGCAAAATACATAACAAATACAACTGTTTCATTATCAATGGCCTTTATTATTTAGACTTCAGCAACTCTGAAAAAGCAACAATATTGAATTTATAATATAAATTATAAATGATCTGTATCAGTCAGACTTTACTGTGAAAAAATCAAATCTGTGAATTGCCTGAATCAATACAACTTTCCTAACATACCAATTAATGAGAGACCTGACACTATTTCTTTACCACCAAAGCTGGTATATTTCGCTGAGTGACAGAGGGCACATCGAAGGTCAGGTTCAACGTCTAACTTAGATCGGTAATGTGTCTTGATTGCCAATAGTGTGGAGAAACCAGACTCGCACAGATACCTAGAAGAGAAGGGAATAAGAATTCCCAGAGCCAGACGACTAACTTTGGGATATACTTTGCTGGTCTTCGCCCAAAATGTGCTGAGTTCTTCCTCTACGAACCTGTCCTTGGTGGAGCTGTCGTTGATGAGGTCCAAGAACTCTTCCTGCACCTCGTCAGGCAATACATCTACTTGGGATTTGAAAGGATTTCTCGTAAGGGACATGACTGCACTGTCAACCTCTATTTCAAGAAAGTATCGCTTAAATTCTTCTGCCAAGGACTGAAGATGATCTTTTTAATATTGTTATGCAAAGGTAGTTCAACAGTTCTATCACCAAGAACTTCGCTGAGTTTGTGGAATGCAGATATGTGTCCAGTATGTACAGGAACAAGTTTTTTTGTATGTTTATTTTTATCCTTCTGTAGACCACTGAGAAATGGGCCACAGGTTAAGAACCTATGATCTGTTCTATTATAACTAGTGGTAAATATTCCGCAGAACACATCACCCGAAATTAAGTACCAGATAATAACTTTCGGATGTATTGTAATGTGTTTTAACAGAACCTGGTATCCGTTTTTCGTGCAATTAAGCACGTTTTGAGATAGATTATTTGTTTTCGAAGAAATGTATATCTCGAAAGCTGCTCAATTTCACAAAAAAAAAAAAAAACGGATAATAGATTCTGTTAAAACGCCTCAAAATACATCAGATAAATATTTTCTGGTATGTAATTTCATTTTCTTTATTATAACCTAACCTAACCTATAAAGTTACACATTTTTACACGCCTACTCTTACAGTCAGTATGTTGACTATTACCACAGGAAATGTTTCGGTCTTTTCTATAGTTACTCTTTTTTCCACAGTTCAGACATAAACGAGTTTTAATATCCCACCGTGATTTGTAAAAAATCCAAAGCTTTATCTTCGTCTAAACTCTAAACTCTAAAGCAACAAGACAAATAGTCTTCAAAGTCTACTTCACAACCGGCACAGTTCATGGCCACAGAAACAAATACACTTTCAGCTGCCAATTTTTATTAGATAACATATTAAATATTAATTTTTTATCTTATTAATATTTATTTGCACATCATATAAAACATATTTTCTTTCATTATTTTTTACAAGGATTCTCGATATATTGTTCTTTTTCTAACGTTTACGTGATGCGTTCTAAGGAATATTAACCTAACTAGCAGATATGGGGTTGATTATTATTAATCATAATCAAATAATCATAATCTATGTGGTGATTATGCAATCATAATCAACTCATAATCAAAATTAGAAAATATATATAATCATAATCAAATCATAATAAAAATTTTAGAAAATATTATAATCATAATCAAATCATAATCAAAATTATGAATGGTATAATCAATGATTATAATTATTCAATGATTAAAGTGTATTATGTAAAATGTAATAAACATATCAATCGTTCATTGTAACTTCACCATGTGATAATGATGGAAGAATAATTTTACGTAAGATGTTTTCTTTTGTGATTTTTTGAGTGTAAAATATAGTACAGTACATATACTAGAATACTGCTGTATACACTGTACATTATTCATTAACATATTCTGTTTGTATGCTATTACTCGTGATTCCATATTTAAATACGCATAATCAATATCTGACATGATAATCATAATTTAATCATATTTGACTGTGACAAACAAATTCAAATTTTAATCAACATTTTTAAGCCATGTAATCATAATCTAATCATAATAAAAAATGTTACTCATAATCAAATCATAATCATAAACTTTTCGAGCCCACTAATCATAATCAATTTATAATGAACATTTTTGCAAATCCACTAATCATAATCAAATCAAAATAAAAAAAAATTTGCACCCCACTAATAACACTGGTCAACACTCATTTTATTGCCAATCATATTAGAGTGATTTTGGGGTAACTTTGTGGTGCTGATTCCGAATATGACATCGGTTTTGCTAGATTGGCTCTAATTTATGAGATAATTGGTACCCCATTGAAACACGTAAAAATGCAAAAAATGTAATGTTCAGGCGGAGCCTACTTACAAATCGCATTGAAATTGTCTCAAATCATACAAAAGTAAACACATGAAATACATAATGGCATTTTATTCGGTCTCACCATCTAGAATGTTCCGGTAGTTTCCCATATGCACGCGTTATGGTTACGTTTCCTATTAATTGAGGGTATTCATTATCTCAAGAACTAGAGCCAAATCGGAAAAACTACTTTCATTTTGGAATTCAGCAACCCCCAAAATACGCTAAATTCGTACGAATTTCCTTGGCAACGAAACAAAAATGTTTTTTTGTTGAGCTGTGTAATCAAATCATAATCAAATTTTGTAATCAGCCCCATGTCTGCTAACTAGCTACTACCATAATATGAGATATGCAATAATTAATTAAGTACATTATTTTAAGTTGAACTGAATTTTATTTTAGAGCTGAAAGGTGGGTGGACCAGTTTCCATTGTTGGCGTACCCACTTTAAAAAGTGGGTGGGTCAATGCCTCTCCGCACGCCCTCCCCCCCCTGTTCCTACGCCCTTGTTTGAAATGCTATCATATGGTCACGCCAGGCTTTCAAGAATTAATTAAAGAGAGTTAATTAGGAATACGAAGGACACCAAACAGCAACAGACCGTCTGGTCCCTAAGACCAGGTTAAAAGAGGGAAGAAAATTTAAAGATAATGTGAAAATTTTAAAGTAAAGATTTTAAAGTAAAGATAAGGAAATCCGAATGAAAATTCTACAATACTTTTATGCGCTAACAAATGTTGTGACGGCAAATTTGTGTGCCTAAATCTCTCTTACTAAAATAGGAACAAAAATTTTAGTTTTAAGATTTTGTGTGTAAAACAAAAGTAGTTTAGATTTTATTGTTATTAAAGAATATCAATAGGTTTCTTGCTACAGGGTTAAAAATAATGTTTCAAATTGTTTAAAATTACATTGCCCAAGTAATTGCCCTGTGCCTGATATATATATATATATATATATATATATATATATAGTGAAACTTCTCAATAACGTCACTTCACTATAACGAAACCTCTCTTTACCGAACATCTTGAGCCTTTCGAAAACCCTCTCTTTATCTGAAAACACGTTTCGCTATAAGGAGGTGTTTTCGCTAACTCAGGCTGAGCTGTACGTGTTCGTCTCTACCGCCATTTTCCCGATCAAGAGAGTAAGCGGTATGCTCATTGGCTGATGCCTAAAAGCTGATGCGTAATTGGCTAGTCTCTCTCTCACGAAGAAATACTTTTAAATATTTAAAATACTTGTAAGTAATGCATTTAATATACTATATATATACACAATACTACATAAAGTATGTACAAATAACTAATGAGGGTCTAAATAGGCCATTAAAATACACACTACAATATCGGCAAAGGAAAACTTCTTTATAACGAACAACCTCTCGTATTTCGTTACAGAGAGGTTTTACTATATATATATATATGAAAAATTATTTCACGAAAGTGACACGTGAAAAGTATTTATGATGAATAAAACCACGAAGGAAAAAAGAAACACAAAGGGGTGCTCAAGCGCTTTCGTCTAATGACATCCTCAGGAACACTGGAGTGAAAGGACAGATCAAGGCAATATATAGGTTACAAAAATAAACATACATACATACATATTCACATATATATACATATATATATATATATTATATTATATACATATATACATATATATAGTAAGCATAGAAAAAAATTGTGGGAGGAGCCAACATTTATATGGTCACAGAAGAATAAAGAAATAAAAATAAATATAAATATAAATTGAGAAAAAATTAATTACAAAATAGTGCCTTAGTGATATATATGTCACAGCCTAAATAATCATAAAGAAATAAACAGGCAAATAAAAAAAAACCATAAATATATACATACATATATATATATATATACATATATATATATATATATATATATATATATATATATATATATATATATATATATAAAGACACTTTTAGCACTTTGGCCGACCTTCAATATAAATTCAAATGGCTTTTTTATGGAACAGGTCACAAAAGAATAAAGAAATAAAAATAATATAAATATTGTAAGTGGAGTCTACCAATTCAAGCTCAAGAGGGAAGTTTTACAATCGATTTAATAGATGCTGCCAAATTGATATATATGTCACAACACCCCTTTGTGTTTCTTTTTTCCTTCGTGGTTTTATTCATCATATATATATATATATATATATATATACAAAGGTGGGCAGTTGCGCCGCAAAAAGTTGCGGCGCAACTTGCGGCGCAACATTTTTGGTTGCGCTTGCGCTTGCGGCGCAACTTTTTGAAAAGGGTTGCGCTTGCGCGTGCGGCGCAACTATTTCAGCAGAGTTGCGGTTGCGGTTGCGGCGCTACAAAAATCGTTGCGCGTGCCCACCACTGCAGATATACGTTAAATGCAAAGGTGGGCAGTTGCGCCGCAAAAAGTTGCGGCGCAACATTTTTGGTTGCGCTTGCGCTTGCGGCGCAACTTTTTCAAAAGGGTTGCGCTTGCGCGTGCGGCGCAACTATTTCAGCAGAGTTGCGGTTGCGGTTGCGGCGCTACAAAAATCGTTGCGCGTGCCCACCACTGTATATATATATATATATGCGCCTCGGTGGTGTAGTGGTTAGCGTCGCTGACTACGAATCCATCGGCACCGGGATTGAGACCCGGTGACGGCAGCCGGCGCGCAGCAAAACCCAGTTGTTCATCCTTCCACACAATAAAGAAAGTGGTTGGTAGATAAATGGGTACCCTGGGTGGCCTAGTAGTTAAGACGCTGGGCTGCTGGTGGGGCGTGGTTCGGATTCCATGTTAAACAGTAGGTCTAAGGTGGAGTGAAAAGCTTGATCTCCGTCAGAATGAACGATTTGGGCGGGAGCTAACCAAGAGTTACCAAAGGTTTTATATGTATACAGTATATGAGATTGAACTCAGAATGGCCCCCTGAGATCTTTTATGTTACACACAGACCGTGCATGGAACAAGGAACTGGGCAACGGTTCACTCGCAAAGAGGGCCCAGAAATATAGCTTCCCTCACCAGCTATCTGCGAAGCAGATAAGATCCAGCTTTGGGACAGGATCTAGGGTTTATAGCTCTACCTAGCCTACTACATTCAGAACCTGAATATACGCAAGAAACTCGTTGCATTCACGTCGGATTGAATACATCAAAGAAAAAAGGGTACCTATTGTATTTTCAGCCAAAAACCAAAATTAAACCTCAACTGGCAGAATCAAGCGTCCACTAAGTGGACTAACATCGCGGCTAAGTCCGGCTAATATCCTAAAAAATAAAAACTATAGTATTTGTCATTTGCCATTACCCATTACTTATTCGAACTATTGTAGATTTAATTTTCCTAGAAGAGTTCCTTGTTCCATGCACGGTCTGCGTGTAACATACTAACTAACTAACTAACTAACTATATATATATATATATACTGTATATATGGGAATGAACTCAGAATGGTCCCCTGAGGTTTTTTATGATACACACAGACCGTGCATGGAACAAGAAACTCTTCTGGGATAATTAAATCCACTATAGTCCGAATAAGTAATGGTAAATGACAAATACCATAGTTTTGCTTTTTCATGATGTATCATATATAATATATATATATATATATATATTAGTGATGTAGCGGATGTCATTTTTTTCACATCCGCGGATGCGGATGCGGATGAGGATGTTTGATTTCAACATCCGCGGATGCGGATGCGGATGCGGATGTCTACATTTTCGTTATTTTTTAGGATATATTCGAGATTTGTTGTGTTTAACGTATATAATAAGTTATTATATAGAGAGAGCTGTAGCTATAATGTAGTATAATTGATTAATTGTACAATAATTGCTGTACTTTTCTCTGAACATATAAAATAATATCAAGCATCTAACTAATATAGAAATCAATTAGTGAATTCGTCTGCAAATAAATTCGTTATATTTTGTTGAGTTTCAGCCACAATTGGAAACCATAATTGTGTTACCAGGATGCGGGACGTGAACCCAACTCAAATGCACCCCACCGACCTCTTTCCCCAACCTCCACCCTTATAGAAAGAGATCTTTAATTAGCTTCATAACTATTTATATTAAGTTTAAAGTTTTATTAGGCATATTTATAAATGAGTAATTAAAATAAAGTAAACTAAGATGTTCATCGTTTAATGTTCAAACTTAATTATAGGAAGGTTATGCTTAAGGAACATTAATTTTTCTGCCTTTTCTGCTGCCAGTCTGTTTCTCTTTTCATCATATATTAATCCAGCACTGCTAAATAATCTCTCGCTTGGTACGTTTGTTGGAGGACAGGCTAAATGTTTCCTTGCAAGTTTACTCAAGTATGGATAGATATTCTGCGTATTTTTCCACCAACTAATAGGATTGTCACATGCAGCCAGGCGTTTTTCTTGGTGATAGCTCTCGATCATTTTTACTACATCTTTTGACATCGCGTAGGTCTCGTCATTGCTGCTTGACTCAAGAAACTGAGAGACAGATTCTGTGATAGATTTGCTTGTTGAAGGTGTTGGTTCTGTCACTGAAACTTTTATTCTTTTGGTGGGTGGCGAAGCGACAGATTCAAGAGATTGAAGCTCTTCAACTGCTTTGCCAAGTGATGATTTAACTCGTTCTAATGTACTAGGTGAAAATAACTTAGCTTTGTAACGTGGATCTAAGTAGGTTGCAAGAGAGTAACTTCATACAAGAACAGCCTCTAGTCTTGTCGCTTGCATCACTTTTGCGCACAATGAACTAGTTCTATTAATATAGTAGAATTTGATAATTTCCGCTTATTAATGACATTTTATCTCAACGGTCCACATCCGCACGACATCCGCAGTCCAAAGTGCGGATGCGGGTGCGGATGTGACCTACATCACTAAATTATATATATATATTACAGAAAATTAGGATGGCTGGTTTTCTGGCTCGTATGTCATAGAAGCCTTGTTTGAGTTTCATGGCTCCGCTTTACACACGCCACCCAAACCCAGCTATGGATTGTCTCAAGACATTCCGAGAAATGGGGAGGGCGCAGTAACGAGCCCGCTGCACGTATGTATTTGGCTTAACCTAATTGTCTTTTTAAAATGAAATTATTTTCCTCCGATTAGTGTCGTTATCGCCCGCCTCAGCGCCTTCTGTTGGCCGGAAGACGTAAATGGGAACGACCAACCACACGCCAACGCGACCTGGAGAGAGCACGGACCAACACTGACGGCTAGACAAAAACAAGTTAAACAACCAAGTTCATGAACCAACTCCGGTTGTACGATATTCTCTAAACTGCGTGAGCCGAAGGAGGTTAATGAAAATGAAACGTTTATTGGCAGAAGAAAAACTTCAGTAATACAGATGTAAAACTAAAATACTAAAAGAGAGAACTTTTTTTTCTTTGAACGTAGATTTTACTTTACAAAACCATATTGCAAGAGTAGAACGATAATGAACACATTAATGATGCTATTTTTGTACAAGATTCATGGCCAGATTTGATGGCTCATCGGAATTCTGATTTTGAAACAAAAATTAAAATTACAGAAAAACACGCATTTAAATATCATACATATTCTCATTAAATAAATACAAATAATTTCATATTTTGAATTAAAAAATACAAAAATATTAAAATTTTTGACGGCTCATTGTTGTGGTCCAGCGCACCCTAATTTTTGTAACTAATGAAATGTAGATCACTTTATATTACCTCCCCGAGTAACAAGTAATATTTCATGCATAATTATTCGCTCACTCACCGCGTTACAGAGAATGACATCACAAAGGACACCAAACAGCAACAGGCTGGCTTGTCTCTACGAGGCTATCTGGGATCTTTTTTCGGATATCGGGCTGTGAAAAAACATTATAAAAACAACTTTTTGGGGTTGGAAAATAATAAATTTATTAAGAAAAGTACATTTTAAGGTGGAGAAACTTGCTATTTCAACTTACTGTTTGATAAAACTACCTTGACTCTTAACTTTTACAGTTTATTGCGAGAAAATTAATTTGAGAGAAAATTGTACGATAATATAAAACCGGAAGACGCTATTGACTTTTTCAAACAGCAAGGAATTATTCAAAATGATAAGAAATGTAAAGTATTCAATGAAGATTAGAGTAGTTGAAGGTGATGTTTTGCGTGGCAAGATGGGTCACATTCAGGGGTGTAAAGGTAACGAAGTAATTTTACTTAAGTAACTTTTTTTAGTATCTACTTTTTAAAAAGTATTTATATTTTCAATTACTTTTACTCTAACTTAAGTAATTTTTGGGAGAATTACTTGTGCTTTTACTCAAGTCAAGCCCGTAGCCAAGGGGGGGCCAGGGGGTCAAAGCCCACCCTGGAAAGTAATATGCCCCCCCTGGGAAAACTCAGCACTTTATAAACAGTATTGTTATTCGAGATTTTTTTTTGGTATTTTTGTTCTAAGAGGAATATATGGAAAACTGATGAGTGGGTAGTTGGGAGGTAACGAAAATGGTTCACTGAGTAGGTAGGTAGTTAATCTAACAATTATTAAATTCCTTTTATGTCAATAACTGGGTGGATGAAACCAATTGGTTGCTCACCAGAGTTATTCTCCACACTAGTATTTATATACTGTGTGACAAGAGCGTGCTCGGTAATAGATATACATTACCGATAAACCAACCGAGGAAAAAACCAACACGACGCTGGTGGAAAAAGCCCCGCGAAAAGGAGAACAAAGAGAGAACGAAAACGAGGAACGGGGCGATAAGACGGAACGAGGGAAGGGAGAAGAACAGACAAGAAAATAAGATCCCCACCAGCAAGTACGCTCTCGACAATTATACAGGAAGGAGAAAAGAGACTCTCTAATAACTAGCAGTAAGTGACTAATTGTGTTTTTAGCCCAGTTAGATCTTCTAACTTCTAACTTAGAAGTAAACGCATTAAATTAAGCTGGGTCAGACAAATTAGGCCTACATTGTGGCCTAAGACCCAGCATCAACTCATAGCTTAACAAAGGTGAAGGTAGATTGCCCTAACCTAGTTTGGTGAGGAATCCTACTGTGGACCTCAATTTATCTGCCCGCTCTGGACCATTTCCGGAATCTCTAGGCTGACCCCTACAGGGCTAGACTTAATCTACTCTATAGTTAGACTGGAGATATAAGGGGTGGGTTAATTGTGGACCAATTCATACAGAGCATTTTTCACAAATAGGTGAAGTGATAAAATAACGTTTATGTAATTATGTTTTCTGCAGTATATTTCGATATTCACAAAAAATGACATTACATTTTTTCATTGTCCCCCCTGTCAATTTCTCTGCCCCTCCTACTGATTTCGTCTGGCTACGGCCATGACTCAAGTACAATTCATTTTAGCCATTTCGTTACTATTCTTAAAACTCAAATTTGTGGCAGCCGCCAGCCAGTCAAAACGCAAGTTGTGCGCGGTATTTTAATCAGCCAATCACGTGCATCAGCAGGCTGGCGCGAGCGTCTGTTTAGTTGTGCTGGGATGATTTTCAGCCCTCTTCGTGCGAGGCTTGACTGTGGCAACTTCGAAAATCAGTTGCTTCTAAAATTGAATAAGAAATTTTGTGCATAATATAGTTGGATTTAATGGTTGTAGGCATATACTTGTTTTTTTAATTCCCTGTATAATTTATTCTGAAACAATAAGATTTGTGCAATATTCATTACTGGCTTGACAGTTGTAACAAGTTCATGCATAGTTGCCTGCATGAGTTGGCTTAAATTCTAAGTGTAGTTCTGGATACCACAATAATCAATTATATACAACAAATGTGTTGTAGATACCTAAAAGAAAGACATCTTACATTACTGGTAATTTACGTGGTTTGGCGAATCTTTTACATACAGCGTTTTGTTTAAAGACCTCATGGCCCACAACATAAATGTACCGGTATGGTTTGCGAGAACTGTAGGTGAGTACTTTTTACTTTCGTTACTTGAGTACTTTATTCAGTAGATACTGTTTTACCCTAACTTAAGTAAGTTTCAGGATGGATACTTTTACTTGTACTTGAGTAACTTTTGGATAAAGTACTTGTACTTGAACTCAGTGACGTGCACAGACTTTCAGAAGGGCAGGGGCTCAGTTGAAAAAAGGGCACTCCCCTAACAGTTTTAAAAATGAAATCCGCAATGCCATATAGGCTATATATATGTATACACACACAAAGAAAAATTTTAAAATTGTATGTGGTAAATATTCTTAAATTCCATTAAATTCAATGCATTTTTTTGTATATAAAGCTGATTAAAGAAAATAAATGAAAATTTGTTGTAAAAAGGCATGTTTTTATTGCAAGATTGCATCGTTTTATTGCATCGTTTTATAATAAATAATCTACGTATTTTTATTCACTTTTAATGAAAATTGTATTGTTTTTAAAAATCAATTTCATATTAAAAATGAAAAAGTTATGATATGTTGTTTAATAAATCATTTATTAATTTAATGAAATTCATGCCAGTACTAAAACCCAAAATCCATCGTTTGACACACTGGTGTACTGATGGGCCTAGCCTAGTAGGGGACGTGGACGTTTTTACCAACTTTACGAGTAATGTCATACAATATTTTTTGGAGTAATGTCACACTGCTTTGGATTCCAACTTACCATAATTATCAGTGAGAAATCACTAGTTAGCTTAGGTTAACGTAAAATAAACAAACAGTAAACAATACACCCACATATCCGAGAGACGCAATCAACAGTGAACAGCTGCAGTCAGTGTTACCACTAGGGACGCCCTCCCTGATTGACAAAATAATAGTAACGGTATGTTAAGTTTATTATTCTAATAAAAAAATCATAGATCAAAGTAATTCCAGTTTTGAAAATCTGTTGAAGTAGCAGTAACTAAATAAAAATATAACTAATTAATTCAAATTTATGTCGAATCAATATATTTATGAATTTTGACTAAAAGGGCACTTTTGATATGAAGAAGAAAAAGGGCAGGGGCTCAAGCACCCCAAGCCCCCCCCCCCTGTGCACGTGCCTGCTTGAACTTGAGTAACATATTTTAGTACTTTTTACACCCTTGGCCGCATTCTCGGACCAAAATCATCATATTTATCTATTCCTGGATAAACTCCAAATCAACCACAACACATTGTGGATATGAACATCTACTTAAGAGAGTTAGGCTAACCAAAGAAACAAGTTTGCGTTACCTAAATCAGCGATTATAACCTTATAACATAACCTAACCTAACCTAACCTATCCTAACCTCTAATGATCGGCGGACCTAACACGACTGTGTGAAAAATGATCTGTATAAATTGGTCTTCGAGATCTTGAGTTAAAGTCTGAATATTTGCCACACCCAATACTGCTGTGTTTATCACTTGCACAAAATTTACAATGTGGTGTGTAAGTGGAGGTAGCAGTTACATTAAAGTTCTGTAATGTAGGAGTTTGTGTGTTATAGTTGGTCACATTTGAGTCTACAATATCAGGTTTTGTCTGTTTAGCTGTATCTAGTTGGTCTCTGGGGACAGTCTTTGGTTTATCCATAGTCTGGGTCTTATGTTGCGTTGAACTATTTCTCAAGTTGAAATTAGTTAGGATAGTTGGAAAATGTTTTCTAATGCCTTCAAGATTAGAATAATTTTCTCCTGTCTTTTGAACTAAAAGATCTTTAATCCTCAAAGGGAGGCACCAAAGAACTTTGGCTTGTATGATCCAAGATGAAACCTTAACATCTATCTCATGGTTAACCAACTGCCCCATAACAGCTTCTAATTTTGAGTAAAATCTTCCCATATCACTATGGCTATCTTTTACAGGCGCAAAAGCAATAATTTGTTGAACTAATTTAAATATAATCTCGTCTTTATTAATGTAATTACGTTTCAAGAGATCAATAGCTGCTTCATATGAACTACCCACAGCTGGTAAATAGGCTATCATGTTATAGGCTGGACCTTTAAGGAAGCTAATTAAGTAGCTGAACTTATCAAGTGTTATTTGCCTAAGATCACTGGTAAGAGAAAATATGAGAGCAGATGGTAGGAAAGCTAGACCAAATATATAAAAAATTGCAGAAAACGTTGCTTGTCAAGTGGAAGAGGTATGGAAAAAGTCCTCAATTTCTATCATTTCTCACAAAAGTGTCATTCGTAAGATCAACGTATTTAGTGCTAAATACAAATCTTTAATCAAACGATCAAAGGACAGAAAAAAGCAGGAAATTTACAAATCATTGAAGAATAAATTTCTTCTAAATGCTTCAATCAAATTATTCGAGCAGCTGACGAGGAAGCTTCTAACAGCGGCTGTATCCCCCAGCGCGGGACACGTGAACACAAAGAAGCGACGTCAAACCGAAACATCAACGCGCTGGTGGCCAAACTTCCTCAAATCTCCGTGCAGCGGGCTTCTACGGTTGGACAGACTGGCAGTCGACTGCCTGTTGCGTGGCACGGTCAGAGTGCCGATCGGCTCCCGGTGCCGGACCTAATCTCAGCGTGCTATTTTTTCACTTACGGGGAACAATTGCGTGCTCCCCGGACTACTCTTACTCTCCAACGACATTAAGACTAATCCAGGCCCCACTACAACTTACACATGTCACCATACACAAAGACATATACAGAATAGGACCATGAGACACATATAGAAACATAATAACATATTACAGTACAACGTAGATGGCCTCACAAATAAAATCATGCAGCTTAGGGAATTCGTACACAAACAAACATTCACATAGCACTTATACAAGAACAAAACTAAAACGCACACACAAAACACCCACCATCCCTGACATCACGGCGATCCGTCAAGATCGTACTGGGGGTCACTGGGGTGGACTCATCACTTACATACGTAAAAACATTAGCTACACTGATGCCACCCAAAACATTACAAACACAATCCAAGCAGATAACACGATAGAAATACAGGCAGTTAACATTAAAACACGCGCAAAACACAACACCACACTCATCTACATTTACATCCCACCAGATAGTTCCCCTCAGGTGCCAGCCAATTACAATCCACAGTTACACAATCTGGCCTCTTTCACACTAATGTTATCTTAGGAGGAGACTTCAACGCTAAGACACTAGTTGGTACCTGCACAACCAAAGCAACACCAGAGGCCCAACATAGCCACACAACTAAACACCCTCTTCATTCTTAACAATACAGAAGAATATACACACATACCACATCAAGCAAGATAGTCAAACTCCTCCCCAGACATAACGTTCTGTTCCCCCTCACTAGCAACTATACACACTGGAGAACAGAAAAACAACTGTCATCATTACAAGACGTTTTACACTCTGTCCCAACAGCCTTAGGCACACTTACAGAAATTACAAGAAAGCTGATTGGGAACAGTTCAAAATACAGAATGAGGAATAATTCACCACATTAAACAGCGCACCCATCATAAACATCAATACAACACTCAAGACATTTAATCAGATCATCAATAATGCAAACAAGTACATACCCAATGGCAACATTAGGAAATACAACCCAAATTACACTAGAGAAATAGCCCACCTTATAAGGCAACGTAACGACCTCAAACATAACACACAACACCACACACAGAAACTATAAAACAGCAGATACAATAGCTCAACACGGAAATAAACAACAAACTTAAAGAAAACAAACAGAAACAGTTAGGGAATTCATAACACTAAACCACTCCACAGATACATCCAGGCTATACAAGACTATAAACAGCATTACCCACTCTAACAGCGGCATTCACACCTCACACGCGGCTATCTGTCGCAGCCAAAATAATATCCCAACATATACACAACAAACTAACATTCTAGTTAGTCACTACGCAAAGATAAGTCACTTAAACAGAGACAACAACCAGAAATACGCAGACAGACAAACAGCCACACACAAGAAAACCTACAGAGTTCAATACAGACCAGACCACCAACATCATCAAAAACATTAAGAATTCGAAGGCTACTGGACCAGACAACATATCTAACATACACCTTAAACAGTTGGGCCCACAGGGAATACTAGCTCTCACAAATATCAACACATATTCATACCAACACTGTATTATTCCTGACATATGGAAACAAGGTAAAATTATTACACTACTCAAACCAAACAAAAATCCAACAGAACCAGCTTCCTATAGACCCATTACTTTACTATGCGCACCTTCCAAAGTAACAAAGACTAATTTCCAAATCACCAACCCACACATACCACTATTGCCTACTCAACATCATGGATGGCATCAACTCCAGATGGCATCAACTCCAGACGACCAGCTCAACGTACACTATTAGCAACAATAGACATTAGTAAAGTGAGGTGACGTGTGTGTATATATATATATGTATATAGTCTAAAAGTCACTAAAGGGGAAATATCACTAAAGCTAAGCTGAATGGCAACAGCAAGGCATAAACGAACCAACGCGGCTGTTCGTATTGTTTTGGGCTAGCCTAGAGATGTTTTTTCCTATCTGACCTAATCGTTGGTGCTGAGTATAATTAGGTGGTGTTTCTAAGGTGACAAATGGGGTAGGAAGTTGTCCGTACTTAAGTATAGTTAGGGGTAATGCCTATAGCTGCTAAATTGGTAATGTAAGAGAGAGTTAGGTAGGCTGTTTGTGGGACACAGGAATCTAATGGTAGGCTCCCAAAGGAATATCTAATTCAACGCACCGGTAAGTGCTTTTGATTGTTTGCTAGAACCTAAGTAACCTAACTGGGGTGTCTACCCCACGCTATCACATAAAGCATTTGATGCTATCCCACGCTTCCCTCTCATAAACAAAATACTCAACACAAACATGCACAAAAACACCAAAAGGTGGCTGAGCAGCTATCTTTCAGGAAGATACTCACATCACATTTAATGACAAGTCATCCAAAAACAAGCTTTTTCCGAAAGGGTCCCTCAAGGCTCTGTTCTCTCACCAACACTCTTCAACTTATACATGCATGACATTCCAACACCCATAGATAACAAGCTTACCTTATCATCATATGTAGATGACATCACTCTAACATCCACCCACAACAACATCGACACCGCTACAAATAACCTACAAACATACATAAACAGTATACAAGACTGGCTCACACACAACAGACTCAAAGTAGCGCCTACAAAATCAGCCATCATCTTGCTAACAAGCAACACAAAAGAACACCAGATAACTCCACAGCTTACACTAAACAACACCAACATTCCACACACTCACAGGACCAAAATAATTGGGGTCACATACAACACATCATTATCTTTTGCAAACCACATTCAGGACATTAAAAACAAATGTACGTCAAGACTTAATACGCTTAGGGTACTAACAGGCACAAACTTTGGACACCAGCAGGAAACAACATCACTCATATACAAACAATATATTCGCTCAGTTATGGACTATGCTAGCCCATGCTGGGCACCCATTATCTCAGACACACATATAAACACCTTACAGACAATACAAAACAACGCACTTCGTATCATTACAGGATGTACTCAAACAACACCACTAGAACACCTGCACAGAAACAAAAATACTGAAAGTTGGAGAACATTTAGACATGAGGGGAACACAATTCATGGCAGCAGCGACAACTAACCTACAACACCCTTGCCACTACATGTACAATCATGCACTGACACCTCGCACCATTAAGGTAACACCAGAGAGACATTATAACCAAATACTCCATTCTATACCACTCCCCACAGACATCACACAGTACAGAAAACACACACACACACCTAACCCACAAAGCACTGACACGACTCGGTCCGGATGCGGTCCTAGGTGCGAAGCCGCCACCTATTGACAGGTCAGAGACCAGCCTGAGCAGGTCGGATCGAGTTAACTTAGCACGATTCCGATGTGGACATCACCCCAAATTACAGACATATAAACACAGACTAGACAACTCCACAGACGACACCTGTCACCTGTGCCAGGACACACCACAAACAATTGAACACATGATGACAGACTGTACCGCTCTAGCACAACATAGAACACAACACAACATCACTAGTACGCTGAACCTCTGGTCCACTCCGGAGAGGGCGATCGGTTACCTGCGTGCGCCGCTTGCTCGATCATGTGGGCTGATCGGCTAACCAACAACAACAGTTGGAATATAAGGGTTACTACCTATTGAACTCTCAAATTTTTCAATGAAAGATGGAAATTGTACCCTGTTCTCATCAAATGTTGTACTAGCAAAGTGGGTAACTTAGCCCTACATTCTTGTGACTCGGGATTTGGCAGCCACTTAAATTCTGTGAAGGTTAGCTCTACTTTGATTAAATCAGAAAATAGGTTTATTTGGTGTTAAGTCGTTCAAACGAGACTGTAGTACTAGGGCGGGTCATACTATGCATTTTTTTTAAATCAATGGAGAGGTGGTGTTCAAATGACATATTTTGGTGTATAGAACACAATTCTGAAGAAAATATTTAATTCTGATAACCCTAACCTACATCATTTTGCAGTTGATTATTATTAAATTGTTGATTATTTTACTATTGTAGTTACCCCAGAATATGTCTTCCACGTTTTCTATCATGGCTGCTCACGTTATCTCTCATAGAGCTTGTTCTAACTAATTCATATAAACACATATAATGTAATTCATATAATAATAATATAAATACTCAAATAAAAAGGTGTGCCATTCCACTTAATTGTAATTATCATACAGTTTGGTATATGAAATATTTTGACGGTTTTCTGGCGCGCATAAGGCCATTTTCTGAGCCACCTTTCTCAGAGGCTAGAATGTAACGTTTCAGAACATTCTAAAACGTTTTGTGAAATATTTGAAGTGACTCATGATTTATGAAGCTATTTTACCACCTCGGCTTGCAGTGAGGGGATAGATTTAGTGATTATCTACTGATATTTTTTTTGTTACTGTTCACATGTGAGTATTATTCCGTTATATTTTAGAAAAAGCTATTTCTAACATTGCGGGTAGCAAACATTTGCGAAGCTGAGCATCTCGGGGGTAATTTATGTAAGAGTCTAAAAGACCTGTTGTACAGCAAATTTAGGGTTCTGCCAGAACCTTTTTTATAATTCACCCACAGTTGCTGTCCGTATATATTACTGCATAAAGTACGAAAGAGTGTCTCTTTAGCTTCACTTGTACAGAATCGAAAGTTCCTTATGGTCATATTTGCTTTAGCACACAGGCTTTGAGATTGTTTTCTTATATCCGAGTCATCATTCAAGGAGCTGGTAATAGTTTGACCCAAATACTTAAACTCTTGTACTTCCTCAATTACTTCACCATTCATTTTAAATTTTATATCAGCTGGCTGATTACAGCTTTTAGGATGAAATTGCATAACCTTAGTTTTGTAACATTAAAAAGAATATCATGTTTCTGCGAATACACTTCGCAGACGTTTAGTAGCCGATCCAGACCTTTAACAGAGGGACTTATTAACACCATATCATCGGCATAAACTAGTTATTTATCCTTGTGTTATATATACAACATCCCAACGTTGCCTCATTAAGTGAAGCAATTAATCCGTCAATATACACATTAAACAGCATAGGGGAGAGCAAGGAGCCTTGTCTCACCCCGCAAGAGGAGCCAAAACACTCGGATATACATTGCCCCACCTGACAGTGAAAGCTTGGTGGGAATACCAAAATTTCAATAAATTTAATATGTATGGAACCTTCCTGTCTTCTAGTTTTGCAAATAAAATATTGTAGTTCACCCTATCATATGCCTTACTTATATCTAGGAAACAGCTATAAATAGTTGAATTACTGTCAATGTATTTAGATATTGTTTCTTTAAGTACATAGATACACAAGTCAGTTTGAGTGGGACCTTTTAAGGCCAAACTGATTAGGAGATGTCCATAGGAAATCATTTAATCGGAGTAACAAGAGTTTTTCTAGTAGTTTCGAGAAGCAGGAAGCGACAGCAATAGGCCTGTAATTATTGCTGGACAGAATGTCTCCGTACATTTTTGACCAGGGGCAAGATATATACCCTCATGAACTCTGCAGGGATATAGCTATGAGCAAGCATGGCTGATAGGAGCAATGATATTTGCAGACATACTACGATTTGCATATTTTAAGTCCTCATATTTTGCATATCTGCATATTTTAGATCGTCGGTTAGTTCATTATTTCCTTTCCTTAAGGGCCCAATAGTGGCGCGCTTTTTTGTTTTTCTTTTCGACTAGCTATAGAAGTATTTTGGATTATCCTTTATCCTATATACTATTGAGCTAAAATGTGTCTGTGTGTCTGTGTGTGTGTGTGTGTCTGTGTCTGTCCGCTTTCTTTGGAACCGTGCACAGACTAAACGGCACATCAGAAAATTCTGCAACCGCCACCAACTGATAACCCATGAACTGCCGTGTTGTGTCAAGTTTTCCGGTCCTAGGTCACAATTACTGGGTCCGAAGGCCCCAGCACCGCGATAAAACTACAGAAAAGAACGCAATTGTGAAAATCTTGAGCTTCACATTGTGTGACATATACTGCTACCCGCCCGGGGGTAGTGGGGAAGGGGGTGGGGTAATTGGGGGAGAGGGGTGGGGGTAATGGCGTTTTTTACTTTTGTGTGGGGGTAATGGGGAGTGGGGGTGGGGGGTAATGGGGGAGAGGGGTGGGGGTAATGGCGTTTTTAAAAATTTTGTAGCTGGATCATAGTGCTACCCGCCCG
The DNA here is from genome assembly GCA_023014485.1 of Bathynomus jamesi. Classification (NCBI taxonomy): domain Eukaryota; kingdom Metazoa; phylum Arthropoda; class Malacostraca; order Isopoda; family Cirolanidae; genus Bathynomus; species Bathynomus jamesi. Next base: position 518,843 of record JAJOZX010002642.1, on the reverse strand, counting down.
GAGGGCCAAGTTGTACAACGGTCGCGAGCGATAGCGAGCTACCGCTTGTTACTTCTACCACCTTTTCCTCTTCCCTCTCTGTATGGCCCTGAATCAGGGCTTGTATGGCCCTATCGATACTCTCCAGTTTTTCTTGTAGCTTTCCTGGTACTGTTACCTCTGTAATCAACTAACTTCTCCGCTATTGTCTTTTGTGGAAAATTGTTCGCTTTTGCTTCTCGAACCAGTTTCTCTTTCTTTGAGACTGTGCTTTCTGCGCATATTTTTCTAAAATTTCCAGTGTCTTTTCTTCTAGAATTGTTAGCATTTCTTCGGTTGTTTTATTCTCGAAAACTTTTTCCACTCTATTTGGGCCATTGGTGATCTGATTGCTTCCCAATTTATAGTCTTGGAGTTTAAGTTAAAAGTCCCAAATTTGCTTTTTCATCAGTATGGGTATTATCTTTTAATGTTTTTGCCATATTTGTTGATATCTCGATTATGTTGTGGTCTGAGATAATAGTTGGTGTTATTTTTATATCAACAATCAAGTTCGTGTTATTAGTGAGTACCAGATCTAGGCAATTATTTTTTCTGGTGTTTTCTGTTATCTTTTGTGTTAACATAAACTCGTTTGTTAGAGCCATCAACACAAAACTGCTACGAGGTTACGAGGTATATATATATATATATATATATATATATATATATATATATATATATATATATATATATATATATATATATATATATATATATATATATATACAGGGCGTCCCAAAAAAATGTATACACACTTTAAATAATTATGAAGGCAGTGTTTATTAAAATACATTTCATTTTCAAAATGTAATAGAATCTACAGACATTATTTAATTTTGTCAACGCCTGTTTTCAAACTGACGTCCGTTCTGGTCCAGGCACTGCTGATAACGTGAAGCAATGGAATCGCAAACATCACGAAACATTTCGTTTGGTATTTGTGTGCATTCTCGTTCAATGGCTGCTCTCAATTCAGCGACTGTTGCAAGTTTTATAGCGTAGACTTTGTCTTTTAAGTATCCCCATAAAAAAAAGTCTAGTGGTGTGAGGTCTGGTGAACGCGGAGGGTATTCTACGAAACCCCTTCGTCCAATCCACATCCACATCGTGCCAAGTACCACTCGCAATACTCCACTCTTCGGTCCGGATCATCTTCATTAATAGCATGGACTAATCTTGGAATGTAACTTTTCCATTGACAGCGCTTCAAAATGCGTTGGACAGACGATTCTGAAATTCCTACCTCACGACTCGCTTGCCGCACAGATTTTCTTGGACTTTGGTGATACGTTTCCAGTACTCTTTCTTGCTTTGTGGGGCTTGTCGATGTCCGTGGTCTTCCGGAACGCTTCTTGTGGACATTCTGAACAGTTCCATCGGCTTCAAACTTATCTCTAATTCGAGTGATGGTAAGTCGCGTTGGTGGATCTGTTTGAAACTCCCTCCTAAACTGTCTTTGCACTTCAACTGCGTTTTCACACTTCCAGTAGCATTTTAGAATGAATTTCCTTTGTTCAAAGCTTAGTCTGACTGCCATTATTAATTCTAATGGGTTTAACTTGGAAAGAAAGAAACATCAATTGAGCTATCAGCTGTTAAAGTGTGTATACATTTTTTTGGGACGCCGTGTATAATATATATATATTAGACTGGTCCAAAAAAACTTTTTTTTGAAAAGTGAAAGTCTCACCCCCTAAAATTGTTACCACCATCATAATATACTCGCACACTAAATTTCAACAATATCTATGCACTTTCGGTGGTGCCGACAGCCTCTTATACTTTTCATTTATTGCGAAAATATCAATTGCTGGTAAAAATACTTTAAGAAATCCTGTAATTCGTAAATTCCCGTAATATTGTGTGCAAACCATGCCTATTCACAATCTGACACTGTTACACATGTTACACTGTTGAGTAGAAACACGTCTTCACGTCAGTATTGCTTAAGACGCAGTGAGAGATTGATGTGCAAGTGTTTTCTCTTAATATTTGCAGATTTTATCCTTCACCATGTCCGATTCAATTGTAACGAAGAAGAAAAACTGAAATATGGCTGATTGGACAGCCAATTGACACAATTGGCAGTAAGAAGCTTCCATCCAATGGAGATGTACTACGTCGGCTTTTCTGTCTCACAAACAGCAAGAAAACATTGAAAGAAGCATCCAACATAGTTTATGCTGAAATGTTTGAGATTTGGGACAAGGCGAAAATACCCACCAGAGCCAAACAGCATGTACTAACGAAAATGCAGAAAATGTATGAGAACTTCAGATCACTTCAAAAATCAAAATCAAACCGTAATCAAAATCAAATTAAAAAAGAAACTGAATTCCAAGATAGTTTAGATAACCTTTTTGATATAGCTCACGCAAATGCTTTACAAATGATGTCAAATGAGGAAGATAGATCATTCCTACATGCTCAAAGAGAAAAAGGGAGGCGAGGTTACCTGACTGATATTGATAACAAACTGGTCGCTAAGCAAATGCGAAAACGGAAAAAAGATGAAAGAAATGCTACACTAAAAGAAGCCGAGGCATTGCGAAAGAAACTGTCTTCAGCTGCAGTTCAGTTCAGTAATAGCAGTTCAAGCAGTAGTAGTGATGAGCAACCCGAGTCAGGCACATCGTACACTCCTAAAATGACATCCAAACCTTCAAGCAGCACAATATTAAATAAGTGTAAGCACATCGTAACACCTGCTCTGGCAATGGCATTAGATCGAACAAAAACAAGTGATCGTAGTGCTGTTATGGTGCTTTCAGCTGCTGCAACTTCTCTTGGACATGACATTGACAATGTTGTTTTGAGCAGAAGTACCCTACAGAGGGCGAGGAGTGCCGTACGCCAAAAAGTTGCAGATGACATTAAGCATATCTTTACCTCTGACGTTCCGCTTACCATTCATTGCATTGACATGGTTGACATCTACATGCTCATCAGCAGAACCGTACGAACAAATGATGTGGACCTTTTCATCTTCATGCTTGGGAAAACGATTGACATTTTCTTTGCTGCAAATCGCCACAATTATGCACGCTACATGTGCTTGTACTATCTCAGACTCTTGAACATGGATACCACTCATCCTGGCATGAGACAACAACTTGAAAGAGGTGGTTTATCTGTGAGGTTGTCATCCAATTCCTTTGCCAGACAACCAGTGGATCAAGCACTAGAAAGTACGATCAATGCAGATGCAGCTTCGCGACAAACTGGTATCACTGCTTTCCATCAAAGTCAAGGAGCAACCAGGCGCTGGACAGTGACGAGATCAGCTAGAAGTACCATAGTGAGGCATCTCTTTGAAAAAGCAGCAATAAGGAAGGACACTAATCCAAGCCATGAACTAAGAAAGTCGAAGGTGAGTAAATTCAAAAGAGACCTGGAAAGCATATCCAAAATGATAGAAACTACAATGAATCCTTTCGTCGAGTCTCTGCTTGAAGATACCAATCAGTACTGTCTAGCAGATGGCAAAAAAATGCCAGATGAAGTAAACGAGGAGATGTTAAAGCTCTTCGTTTTGGGGGAAAAGTGGAAAGATGACTTTCTCCAGGAATGCTTAAATGACCCCACAAGGTTTGAAAGGCCACTGCAAAGAAGAGAAGTGAAAAACTTTGCCAGTGCTGCTGTCAAGAGCAAAGTACGAGGTAAAGATGAAAACGTTTTGGTGCTGAAGACAACACGGGACTTGCTCGGCAGATTACTCTATCTTGCTTGTACCAGAAAGATCGAGCTTGAAAATGTGTTCCTTTTCCACTTACTCCTGTTCCCCTCTCTCTATGGCTAGCATTTATGGCACGATGAAGAAAATACCAAAGTATCAACTGTTCAAACATCTTGAAGATTTGATTACACATAGAGAGCCGCCAACAGTTGATTTAGTTCTCTATGACGCAATGTTTATAATCCAATCACTGCCTTCAGACTTGCCTCTTACTCTTGAAACTGTACCAATGCTGGTCCTGAAGATCATATGCCGTGCAAGGGCAAGTGAAGTACACTTTGTCTGTGACAAGTATGTGAAAAGTATAAAGAATGTTGAGCAACAGGAAAGAGGTGCAAATGATGGATCATTTCACATAACTGGATCAGATCAGTTACGTCCTAAAGATTTCAGACATGCTTTGAGATCACCAAATTTCAAAACTGCACTTATGAAGTTCTTCATGGATGAATGGAAAGATAACAAGTACGCACCTATCATAAAACAAACGAGAGTTCTTGTTGCACATGAGGAGCAGTGCCTGCAATATACAGCAACTCTATCAGGAAATGTAGAACACAGTGAGGCACCTGAGTATGTATGCTCACACGTGGAGGCCGATACCATGCTGGTGTACCATCTCAGCGTGCTGTCAAAAACAAGACAAAGACAGAATGTTGTTGTCCGTGCAACGGTAGGGCGGGTCGTACCCAGGTGACAACATGAATCTGAAGGAAATCCTACCATCAGGGGTGTCTAAATTATGTGTTTTTACATGGGGAATTCAAATATGAGCTTATTTTTTGGATAGGATAACTCTAACCTACATCATTTTGTGTTTCTAAATTGCCAATTTTACCCTTTTGAACCCCTTTATAATATATTAAAAGATATAAGGTAAATCATTTATATTGACAAGGCCAAATCAACTTTACATATATTTATTAATAGGTGAACTGCATGTATATCACTGGATATAATTACAAAGATCATTCTCCTGACATCTTGAACTTTGCCAGGTTGCACAAATCCTGCTTTGACTCAGACTTGGACATCAGCTTCCTGCTGGTCTCCTGAGCCCTGATCCCTCCATCCCTCTTTTCCTGTGAGAAGTACTTAGCAGAAGCCTCAGTCACCATTTTAACAACCCTCTCAATGCTTTGTGTGTGGCAAGGCCAGTTGCGCACCTCCATGGGGGTGTTGATGAAGTTTTTCACCTCTGAGGTGCTTAGAGAGCAGGTGAGAGGTGGCTCTGACACACCTTCTGACCAGCTGATCAAGTCACCGATGCTGGAAGCATCACAATTGATGTCAGGTGTCCTTCTGCTCCTAACAGAGGAGTCCCCCAGCTGAGTGTCCGGGTCCCCCTCTCCCCTGATGGCCAGGATTCTCTCCACCCCTTCAATCCTCTCCTTCTGATCCTCAGAGCAGAGTAGTGTTTGGAGGATGACTTCACTGTGGGCATACCAAGCAGATCTTCTCACAGTTGGCATCACAATATCCAGCACCTCCTTTCTCTGGGACTTCAGGCAGTCCAGCTGAAAGAGGATGTGCCTAGGCCCTTTGATCCAGGAGTGCTTGACCTTCACGTTGAACCAACATGGGTAATACACTCCAATGATGAATTCCGCAATGAATTGCACAATCTTCAGGTTCTTTCCTTTAAGTCCGTGCTTTGACACCCAGAGCCTGAGAAGTCTGTTCGCTGTGGTGAGCCAGCGGCTGTGGTTTACTGGTCCTATCTCTAACAGAGCCAGCCCTGCAGGAAGTACTCCATCCCTGACTGCACAGACAATTTTATAGCCATAGTATTGATCAGTTGAGAGATCTTGAATGACCTTGTCAGGAAGCTTGATCAGTGGAGGGCCAACAGAGATTCGGGTGAAGTTTGGATTGATATCAAAGTCTGTAGCAGAATCAAGGAGCTTTCCTATTGGCCCGGATAATTTTTTGTCTGACAGAGTAGGGCCATCAAGGTCAACAATGAGATGGCGCAGGGGAAGTTCAACAGTGTGCAGGTTGCACACCAACCAGACCAGCTTTCTCCCCAGGTGCAGCTCCAGCTTCCGCATTACTCCAGCTTTCACACCAGTGTTGACATTTGTTGAGTCTCCTCCAATGGCCAACAAGGTCTTATCATAACCCCTCTCTTTCAGCCAGGTAAACAGGACCTTAGCAATCTTCTCCGCGTGTGACTCCTCTTTAGTTGCTTTCTCTGGGGTAAAGTGGAACAGATAGTAGCTGCCAGGCTCACTAACAACACTATAGTGTTCTTCCTTGATCTTTGCGGGAAAAGATTGGTCACTGCCCTCAGCTTCCATCATCACATTGGTCAGGTCAATCCGCCCATCAAAGAGGATGCAAGAGATCCCCCCCTCCTCCCTGCACTTCTTCTCGAACTGTTCCCCCAGCTCTCTCATCAACTTCTCCTGTGCTCTCTTGACCTTGCTCTTATCAATCACTTTACTTGTATTGTCTTCTGTGATGATTCCTGCGTCAATCAGAGCTGCTGTTGCTATCGCTGCAGTTGGCCTCAGCCCTATGCCATACCTTACACTAGCAAGGGCAATGTTTTGAATCTCATCATAGTTTTTCTGTACCTTTGCCGAAGCTGCTGGCTCAGGGTCAGTTTGAGGGAAGAGCTCAACTTCAGGAACAAACTCATCTTCATCACCACTTCTCTCCAATTCCAGATCCTCATCACCATCTGCCAAAAATCTCTTAACATCCTTCCTGGCTGCCTTCTCTGCTACTGCAGCACTTTCCTCCTTGCTCCTTCTCCTTTTCTCTGCCTTCCTTTCCAATGTCCTCACCTGTCTCTTGTGCTCTGGTAGATCAGGACCCCCTATTTGGTGGGGTCCCTTACTTCCAACCTTCTCTTTCTGTCCCTTGATGCAAGCCGAGGTGGTAAAATAGCTTCATAAATCATGAGTCACTTCAAATATTTCACAAAACGTTTTAGAATGTTCTGAAACGTTACATTCTAGCCTCTGAGAAAGGTGGCTCAGAAAATGGCCTTATGTGCGCCAGAAAACCGTCAAAATATTTCATATACCAAACTGTGTGATAATTACAATTAAGTGGAATGGCACACCTTTTTATTTGAGTATTTAAATATTATTATTATTATATGAATTACATTATATGTGTTTATATGAATTAGTTAGAACAATGCTCTATGAGAGATAACGTGAGCAGCCATGATAGAAAACGTGAGAAGACATATTCTGGGGTAACTACAATAGTAAAATAATCAACAATTTAATAATAATCAACTGCAAAATGATGTAGGTTAGGGTTATCAGAATTAAATATTTTCTTCAGAATTGTGTTCTATACACCAAAATATGTCATTTGAACACCCCTCTCCATTGATTTAAAAAAAATGCATAGTATGACCCGCCCTAGTGCAACGGACACTGATATCATGGTTATTCTTCTGTATCATGTCAGACAACTCAAAGCCAACGTGTGGATGGACCTTGGGCATGCTAGTGACAACACCAGGAAATATGTACACATCACTGATCTAGCAAATCACCTGGGTCCAATTCTCTGCAAGGCATTGCCAGGTTAACATGCTCTTACAGGATGTGATTACACATCACCCTTCTTTAGGAAGGGAAAAGTGAATCCACTGAAGAAGGCTGAAAAGAACCCGTTACATCTTGAAGGCCTCGGCAGCCTTGGAGAGAAGACCACCTTTGTTGATGAAGGAAACCACGTACAAAAATATGTGTGTACTCTATATGGCCAGAGAACCATTTCATCGGTGAATGAGGCCAGACTGAAGATATTCCAGCAAAGGTACAAGCCAAATGACCCAGACTCTCCTTTACAGAAAATTAAAGGTATTGGTGCAGGCATGCTTCCTTCCTGCAAAGATGTTCTGGATCAAAAGTTAGTTAGGTGCAACTATGCGGCATATCTCTGGAAGCATGCGCATCTAAGAGATCCACTAGAGAACATGCGACCCACAGACCATGGCTGGAAAGAGGTTAATGGAATTTTTCTACCAGTCTGGTTTACCGGCAGTCAAATGCTAACCATGCTTTCTGAGACTATAGAACCGGAAGATGTCGCAGATGGAGACGAGGGCGTTGAGGACGAAGACAATGATAGTATTTCCGATACTGATTCAGAGGACGAAGATGACAGTGATGATGATGGAGATGATTAATTAAATGTTGTTAATGTTCTTGTTAAATGTTAATGAACCATAATCACCTAAAATTCTGAAAATCTCTGATTTTGGCCATAATTGGCCAAAACGTGTCCAAAATGGCCATTTTGTCATAACTGGGGTCAATAAGACAGCTTTTTTTGGAATCAGCACCCATTTTTACATAGAATACGCTTGTCAAACCATAATCACCTAAAATTCTGATTAAAGCCATCTACCTCTTGGAATATTCGCTTCGCTCGACGTAGATCTGCGCCTGCATATAGAATTTAAAAGTCTGGTTATGCCCCTGTAACAGGATATAATTAGGTAAAAGTTGCTTAAAATTAATTGAAACCGACAGGAAAATGATTGAATGCCCGATTAGGTTAAGTGAATACCCGGTTAGGGCAACTGTACGCCCTTCACGATTGGTTAGGTTAACGAAAATATCACGACTTACCGAACTAATCGTGAAGGGTGTACAGTTGACCTAACCAGACATTCAATTAACCTAACCGGGCATTCAATAATTTTCCCGTAGGTTTCGATTAATTCTAAGCCACTTTGACCTAATAATTATATCCTGTTATATGCGCTATAGCAAATTTGGAGGAGAGATAACAGGATAGTACCATATACTGAATATGTGGTGGTGGTGTAGTGGTTAGCGTCCCGGTGAAGGCAGGCAGCGCGCAGCAAACCAAGCTGTTCATCCTTCCACACAATAAAAAAAAGTTGGATAGTAGATAAGTGGGTACCCTGCGTAACGTAGTGGTTAAGACGCTGGGTTGCTGGTAGGGCGTGGTTCGGATTCCACGTTAAACCGTAGGTCTAAGGTGGAGTGACAAGCTTGACCTACGTCAGAATGAACAATTCAGGCGGAAGCTAAACCAAGGTTATATAGGTGACAGAATCAGAGGTGGCACATAGAAGCTGCCATACACCCATCCCCAAACAATTTTTGCGCCAGCTTGCATTAGAAGAATCCGCATATTGTAATATGCTACTTCAGTGCCATATATATATATATATATATATATATATATATATATGTGTGTGTGTGTGTGTGTGTGTGTGTAGATAAACTAAAAAGATATTAAACTGTATCCCTTTCTCTTCTGCCGAAAGGTTATTACAGGGAGGAAAATTAGGTGCTACACACACACACACACACACACACGTGTGTGTGTATGTGTGTGTAGATAATAAAAATATATTAAACTGTATCCCTTTCTCTTGTGCCGAAAGGTTATTACAGAGAAAAATTAGGTGCTTTAACGCAATTACCAATTGTAGACTAAACAATCTGTGGAAAACGAAGAGATCAAACGGGAATTTCGGTACATAAAGCGTTAAGTTTTTGTTATTTAACAAGGGTTATCTCACACAAAATAAAAAAGATTTATTTACGCTTTTTCCTTAAGAAACTAAGTTCATAATATTTCTACTTGCTAATCATTTAACATTTGCATTTTGTAATAATTTAACAAATATGTCATTTGACGTTTTCTCTTTTAAAAACAGAAAACGAAGAAATAAAATAATTTAGCATAAACTATAAAAGTTGTGTTAAAATAATTTTCGCCAATCTTTTTCCTACATCAATCCAACAAAATGTACCAGAACGAGAAACTTTTTATGAAATGCCAAACACAGGTGTTAAAATAAAGGTAAGTGAGTGGAACACCTAATCTGAGTTCAAATACAGAACCTAGTGAGCATTGGCGTATGGCGTATTAAGGGGAGGCCAGGGTGGGGGGAGGCCCCAGGGCCCAGCTGTTTCAGGGGACCGTGTGTTCTTTGAATTACAACCACAACTTTTGGCATATTGCTTCTTGGTAAATGAACTTGGACTCGGGGACTGAAATTTAGGAGTACTTGTACTTTTACTCAGTCTCTATATACTTGAAAAAAACAAGTACATTTCAAATACATTCTTGTCGCAGCTCTACTTTTACCTGCATTTCATAGATGCCTGTTTCTCAGGTTACACTGGCTAACAAGTATTTTTCATCAGATATAATTATGGGTGGGCTAGATAGCTGTTGGGACGCTGATTCCAAATCTGTTTTCGGTTTTCCTCTAGCACGTCTAGTTTTCGAGATAAAACCGATCATAGTATATATAATAAATATAATATATATATAATATAATACTATATATAATATATATAATATGCATATAACTATATATAATATTATATAATATGCGTCCTTTATATAATATAATAATATATATAATATGCATATAACTATATATAATATATATAATACTCTATGTACAATATATAATATGCGTCCTTTATATATGTAGCGGAGTGTTTTGTCGTTGCAGCTTGGGTGGAGGCTTTTGCTTTACCGTTTCTGTACCCTCATGCATGGCATTTTGTCGTTTCAACTTAGGCTTTCCGCAGGTTGTCTTGTGGTATTTTAGGTGAGAGCAGTTGCTGGCGTAATAGTCACATGTCTAGTTTTGTGTTGTGTTGTGTTTTGTTCTGTGTCGCCCACTTACGCATTTTATTTTTTTAGGTGATTTACATCAACCCACTCATCGATCATCATGCCTCGAAAGTCTAAAAATCACCCCGACAATTTCTGTTACGTGTGCGGCTCGTTCGCGACTAAATCACAAAGACATACAATCACGATGGATCTTCGGAAAACTTACCGGTTATACTTCGGCTGTCCACTAGGCGACCAAGATAAGGCGTGGGCGCCACATGTTATCTGTACCGCTTGTTCGAATGGATTATGTGACTGGTTGAATCAAAGGAAAAAGTCGATGCCGTTCGCTATACCCATGTTATGGAAGGGGCCGAGAGACCATCATGGCTATTGTTACTTTTGCAATGTTAACATAACCGGATTCTCCATGAAGAACAAGCATAACATCGTTTATCTGAACGTAGTCTCCGCGATCAGACAGATTCCTCACGATGACACGATGCTGATTCAGGTACTTCCACAGCATGGACTCGATTCTTTAGAAGACGAAAGGGAATCCGACGAAGGTGCGATTGGCGGAGATGCGGGACCTTCGGCCGATCTTGACTACATACCTGACGAAGAGCAATCAGAGCCGGAGAGGCTTACCCAAAACGAATTGAATGACCTCATTAGAGGTCTTTTCTCTCCAAAGAGAGATCACAACTTCTCTCCTCGAGACTCAAGCAGAAACACTTACTTGAGAAGAACGTTCGAGTGTGTCACTATCGAAAACGAAACCATGATTTGGCGACATTCCTTACAGTAGACTGTCCGCTCTGCTGTTGCCATAATATCAATGGACTTTTCGAGAACTTGTCACAGACACACACCATCTGAGTGGCACCTCTTCAATGATTCCTCACAGCGAAGCTTGAAAGCGGTTCTCCTGCATAACGGAAACTTAAAGCCGTCCATCCCGATCGCCCACTCCGTTCATCTAAAGAAGATGTACGATAACATGAATATACTACTCGAAGCAATCCAATACAGCACTCATCAATGGAATATCTGTGGTGATCTCAAAGTCATTGGTATGTTAATGGGCATGCAAGGAGGGTTCACGAAATACTGTTGTTTCCCATGCCTATGGGACAGCCGTGCTACCGCTGATCATTACATCATATGTGACTGGCATCAAAGAAGCACATACGAGCCAGGAACGGGGAGTGTCCATTGTGTTCCTTTAGTTGATCCAAAGAAGTTTTTCCTGCCACCTCTCCACATTAAGCTCAGCTTAATGAAAAATTTTGTGAAAGCGATGGGTAAGGCGAATTCAAGAGGGTTTCGATACTTTGTTGAGAAATTTGCAAACATCAGTGCCACGAACGTGAAGGAGAGAACCTTTGTGGGGCCCCAAATGAGGGAGGTTCTGCAGGATGAAGGCTTTGAAGAAAGTCTCAATGCCTTAGAACTAAAAGCATGGCAGGCTTTCAAATGGATTTATGGAAACTTCTTGGGTAACCACAAGTCTCCCGCATACAAAGATGGAGTTCAGAAACTGCTTGATGCATAACAAGAAATGCGCTGTCGCATGTCCTTGAAAATACATTCTTTACATTCGCATCTAGATTTCTTTCCCGTAAACCTTGGCGCGGTGAGTGACGAACAGGGGGAACGCTTCCATCAAGACATCCAGTCAATGGATGTGCTTTTTCTCTCTCTCTCAACATGACGAGAGAGAGAGAGAGAGAGAGAGAGAGAGAGAGAGAGAGATAAGAATAGGGCGATTGATATACTTTATCTCGACTTTCAGAAAGCCTTTGATAAGGTACCTCACCGCCGGCTAATGGCCAAAGTGCGCGCGCTGGGTATTGGTGGGGAAATAAGTAGGTGGACTGAAAACTGGCTGAAGAATAGGCGGCAGAGGGTTGTAATTAAAGTGGCTAGTTCGGGTTAGGCCTCGGTCACTAGCGGGGTTCCTCAGCGTTCCATTTTGGGGCCACTGTTGTTTATCATTTACATAAATGATATCGACGGTGGCATCGTCAGTCGGATCGCCAAATTCGCTGATGACACCAAGCTTGGGGCCAATGTTGGGACGCCAGAGGCGATCGAGCAACTGCGTGCGGACCTACGGAGGATAGGAGAGTGGTCCGAAAAATGGCAAATGCCGTTTAACTTGGGTAAATGCAAGGTGATGCACATTGGCTACGCCAATCCCAAGTCGGACTACTCGATGTTGAGGAGTAATATCGAGACGACTGATTTGGAAAAGGATTTGGGTGTGCTAATTAGCAGCGACCTTAAGTTTACGAAACAGTGCGTAAAGGTGGAAAAGAAAGCCCAGAAGTTGTTGAGTTATATCAGGAGGCAATTTCGATTTCGGAACAAGGAGATTGTGCGCTCTCTGTACAATTCTCTGGTTCGGCCGCACCTGGAGTATGCTGTGCAGTTCTGGTCGCCCACCCTCAGGAAAGATATTGAGAGGCTGGAGCGAGTGCAGGCGAGGGCCACAAAGTTAATCCCTTCCGTTAGGCATATGGGCTACAATTGACGCTTACGCGCCCTGAATTTGTTTTCGCTGGAAACTCGGAGGCTGCGCGGTCAACTCATCGAGGTTTTCAAGTTCTTACGCGGGTTCAACAATGTCGATTTTAGAAGCATGTTTAGTTTCAATGATAACCCAACTCGCAACAATGGTTGGAAGTTGGATTTGAAGCGGTTTAGGACTAGTGTGTGCGGGAATTACTTTACGTATAAGATCTGTGACACGTGGAACAGGCTACCTTCAGAAGATGTGAACAGTTCTTCTGTGGATCTGTTCAAGAAAAGGTTAGACCGAATCTTGCACACTATTTGAGGGTGTATGAATTTTTCCCTGGCACCCGTTGCCATTGGTACTTCCTCGGTATGGGCCGCAAGCCTTTTGAGGTACTACTTTTCCTTGTAACTCCTTGTAACACTATATATATAATATATATATTATATATATATATATATATATATAATTATATAATATATATATATATATATATATATTCAAGAAGAGATCTTTGCTACAGTTTTTATCATACAAATAAAAAAAAGATGGTCAAATATTTTCGTAGGCCTTTTAGTTTTCATAGGCCCTAGGCACAGTACCTACTGTGCCTATTGGATAATACAGCCCTGCAATAGAGTATATGTACATAGTTACCATGAAATTACAGTCGCTTAGAAAAACTCATCTACGATGAAAATGAACCACCAAAAACACGACACACTGCTCAAACCCTCCTAGAAAAAAGTCTTGCCCATGAAATAGTTATTGTATCTGAAATTTGGACAGTATTACTGGACAGAACACATCACCTATCAGACGTTCTTCCCAAAGAAAACTTGGATCTTTGCTCAGCTGCAAGAATGTTAAAATCTCTGCACGAGTTTATCACATCTTTTCGTGATCGCTTTGATGAGTCTGAAGTTAAAGCCAAGGAAGACAGATGAAGATTATAAAGTTACCAGAATCCAGAGCCGTGCAGAGGGGGAGGGCACAGGGGCTTGAGCCCCTGTCCTTTTTCCTGCATGACTCAGAAGTCCCTTTTTTCAGTAACTTTCTTATGTATATGAATACAGTAAACTTTTTTATCCTACCTTAGTATGGTGAAGAAAGAGATGTGCCTTTCCTGTCAAAGTAGGGGGTGATCACACTTCTATATAGGCTATTAATTTAAGTTAGCGAGTCCGAAAATTTGTCCCCGGGAACGCATCCCCCATTATAACACTAAGTATATGGGAAATATGTGTCCCATTTACAACACTTAAGTACTTATCAACACAACATATTAGAATTTTCATGAAGAGGAAGGAGCCGGACTGCACTCTGTTGGATTATTAACCTGGGGTCTCTTCTACCAACTAATTGGAATCTATTACGCCAGTAAACAATTATTTTCAGTTCTAAAATATTGCTCTTTTGCTAATTGCTATTTTTTATGGTTTGAGTGCAATGCCACGAAAGGAAAGAGCATGAAAGAAGAGAGAGAGGGAGCGGCAGGAGGCAGCTAAAGGCAGTGAGTGCTTCATTGCACAGTTGGATAAAACCAAGTAGCAGCAGGAGGCAAGACGAAGAGGAAAATTATATGGAATGCAAGTCAAAGACAGCAACAGAGGATCTAGAGATAGGTGAAGATGATGTTACAGATGTGGAGAGGAAGCTAGCGACAGGCCTTTGGCCTTGAAAAGCAGAAAAGCTCTGCACTTTAGTAAACGATAATCATTCTGTTTTTGTGTTATAATTTTTGTCAATAAACTATGATTGTACTCTTATTGTTTATTGCATCTTCATTTAACTAACATCTTAAAGAAATCCAGAGGTTTCCCTATATTTAGTAAGTAACTTGTATAACTAATCTGTGATGTGAAAAAATCTGAAAAACACATAATATAATTACTAGCTCTAGGTTACAACTCCTCTCTCAAGACACACCACACTGTACAGCCCCCACGGACACCGCCTCTGACCTGATGAAGGCGTATGAGATCGGTGAGCAATGCTATGCCACTTTCAAGGATGCGAGACTAGAGAAAGACCCACCAGCAAAGAAATTCTATGACCCAATGAAAACTAACAACAAACTGAAGACATTTAGCAATATATGTGTAAGAAGAAGGAAGCGAAATCAAATGGGAGGGCGATCATCTTGAAAGCAGACAGGTCTCTGTTTGGTCGCATCATAGTGACGGCCCAAGGGCGCAGTCTCCAGATAGAGGATATCCTCTCTCATCCCCATGAACCATTAACCTGGGCCCTGTCCACACCAGAAGGATTACTGAGAAAGACACACAAAGCTCCTTTAACCATAACTTTGCAAAAGAATGTGACAGTAGTAGAGCAACTCTCAGGAAATCTTGCTTCACTGACTGATGGAATGAACTTAGTTCAAAGAGTAAAAGGTGATCAAGCTACTTTTGAAGATGTTGTCATTACAGTTTTGTCTATGGCACTGAGGGAAGGAAGTCAGGGTAGAAGAATAGATGTTGTGTTCGACACATACCGGGAGAACTGTTTCAAGAACAGTGAGAGATCAGTACGAGGTGGAGAGATCGGGCACCAGTTGTAGGGTATCACAGACATACACACACAGATCTTGAGGCAGTGGAGGAGCTTCCTGACCAGAGTCAATAACAAAACCAGTCTCATTACCTTCATAGTGAATGGAGAAAGGCAGAGTGCAGAGAGAAGCTAAAGGAGAAGATCCTATATGCGACTGTGAATGACAAATGCTACAAAATCACATCTCAGGGGAGTAAGGAGGTGCCAGCAGGAAGAAGTGGATGGGCGCCTACTTCTACATGCTGCCCATGCTGCTGGAGAGCGCTATCAGGCTGTAGTGATCTTCTCAGAGGACACATGTTTTCATCATGTCTGTGGCATTCCATAACAAGATAGGAGCCCCATTGTTCCAGAAATGTGGCACTAGAACCCGGACAAGGGTTTTTGATATCAGGAAAGTCGCGGCCACTGTCGGCATAGATGTCTGTACGGCTCTCATTAGGATGCATGCTTACACTGGATGTGACATTCGCATGCAAAGGGAAGGCATGTGCTCCGAAAATTTTGACCAGCAACAGGGAAACCCAAGACACATTCTTAGAGTTGGGTCAGGAATAGGACCTCTCCCCAGAACTGATGGACAAATTAGAGGCATTCACATGCCTCTTCTACGCTCCCAAGGCATCATCCACTAAAGTCAATGATCTCGGGTACCACCTGTTCTGTGTTAAGAAAGGTGCGATAGAGAGTAATCAGCTTCCACCATCCCAAAGCAGAGTTAGGTACCAATAATAAATAGTGTACATATTTATCATTGTTATGAAATTTTCAGTTAAGAAGTATACATTTATATATATATATATATATATATATATATATATATATATATATATATATATATATATATATATATATATATATATATATATATATATATATATATATTCCTTCTGTATATTTCTTTATCAGGGTTACGTCTGCGTTGCAAGTCATTTTCAATATATCCGAACTCCACATTCTTTTCAAATTATGAAACTTATTACGTAAGGTTATTAAATAATTCTACAATAATATATATATCTCCTGTTTAAATCACCAGACCATATCCCTTTGTTTCGTCATTACCTTAATTCTAAGCACCCTAATATTCAATTTACTTCAGAAGTTGAATCTAATAGCTCTCTGTCTTTTCTGGACATTAAGATAATAAAAACTAATTCCTCTTTTGAAACTTCCGTTTACCGAAAGCCGACATTCACCAATCTTACTACGAACTTTTCTTCCTTTATCCCTTTAGGTTTCAAACGAAACTTAATTTCGACTCTGACCAATAGAGCTTTCAATATCTGTTCAGATTACTTTAAACTACACGATGAACTAGATTTCATCCGAAAACTCCTTGCCAAGAATAATTTCCCTTCTAGACTGGTGGAGACTACAATAGGCAGAACCTTAAATAGACTAATAAGCCCTACAACTAGAGACTTAATTACAGTCCCCAAAGATATCCTGTATTTTACTTTACCCTATATGGGAACCTCAAGTTTTAACATTAGAAACAAACTTTTAAAATTGCTCAAGGAATTCTACCCACAACTATGTATAAAAATTATATTCACCCCGTCTAAATCGATTTACCATTTATTTAAATACAAGGATGTTATTCCTACACTTCTTAAGTCATCCATAGTTTATCAATACAAGTGTGACCACTGTATGGGGTCATATATAGGAAAAACTAAGAGACATTTAAAATCTCGTATTTACGAACATCTCGGTAAATCGGTCCGTACAAATTTACCCCTTGGCAAACCACCTAATTCTCTCATACGTGATCACTCGCACAACAATAACCACCCAATTTCACAGTCTAATTTCGCCATACTTGCTGCTGGAAGCTCTGACCTTGAGTTTAAAATTATGGAGTCTGTTTATTTATAAACTAAAACCAGATCTGAATTCTGACGAATCATCGATAGATCTGCTATGTTTTGGTTAAGGTACTAGTTTATTTCATTTACGTTTCAGTTTTAATGCTTTTACTTTTTTATAATTTTAACTTTTTTAACTTTACATTTATTTACCTTTTAGTTTTAATGTTTTACATTTTCTTAGCCACTTTTTATAATTTTTTAAGTTTATTTTAAATTGTTATTAAGCAACTTGTATTTTGTATGTGATTTGGAATTTTATCGTTTTAGCCCTGAAGATGGAATTAGTGCATTCCGAAACGTTGGTACTATTAAACCTTAAAGGATGTTTGTATTTTCTCTGGTGTTCCTGTTTATTATATATATATATATATATAGTGTGTGTGTGTGTGTTATAACAGCGGCTGTGGGTGACCTCCCACAAACACGTTAGCCGGCCGAACTTTATATCACGGGAATTTCTCCCTGTAGTAGTTGGATCCTGTTTGGGAAATCGTTTTGAATGTTAATTTGAATTAATTTTCATGTTTTTCTTGTGTAATTAGTCTTCAATTACTAACTGTAACTTTGTTTGTTTTTAGACTGTTCTGCTACAGAGTGACTTCTACTTCCTGATGCTCAATTAAACCTGCCACTAACATTCTCAAAACAAGCTCGTAGAAAGATTATTTACGTTCTACAATGTGTCAGGATAGGCTGAAAAATCGGGTTATTATTTTCATCAAAAAAATATTAAGGAGAAAACTAAGTTATGCGGACATTATTTTGTCAAGAAAAGAGCAGGGAAAACCTGTTGAAGAGAAATGCCGATGAAGAAATGTAAAAGAATGTAGAAAAAAATTGATAAAGACGAAGGAAAATGTAGAAGTATTACTGATTATTTCGTGTTAACTTTGTTACAAAATAAATTTTGTGCTCAAAATTGGTGTGTGTTTGAATGGCCCGCTCAAAGATATGCCCCGCCCCCACCCACCCCGACACGAGGTTTCGTGGGTGCTCCCCATATACAGAGTAGAGGGGCTGTGCGTAAGACGATTGAATTAAAATGTATTCTTTATCTTCAGAAAATTAAACTTTCCCAATGAGCAAACTATATACGCATTGGCTACCGGAGGAGGTTCACAGTATCATATCTTCGTCCTCACCATCTGAAGAAATGGTTTTCAGTCTAATTTTAAAATATCTTAAAGTTGATTAATCTTGAAATGTTGGAAGCCAGCCTCCTGGAGGTCGGTGGTCTTATATCCTCGCTAGCTGTCGGAATAGATAATGGAACCTTCGGCGATGTTTTCCACAATGGCAGCCAAGAGAGTTGCAGCAGAGCGGTTGGGAACTTGAACGATGAAACAGTCGTTTGTTTCACGGCAAATTCCTCCGAACATCCATTGTTTTTACGCCTCGTGAACAGGCTCTCATCGATCTCAACCACTATTCCTTCTAACCTAACCTCACCTCACACTAACCTCACCTCACACTAACCTAACCTAACCACACACTAACCTAACCTAACTAAAAAATAAATGACCCACAAGTAAAAAGTGGAAACAGATAACCAATAGGTATATTAAAAAGCGGCGACAGATAACCCACAAGTACCAAAATTTAAACGGTAAAAAATGTTAAAATTTTTTCACTTACGAATGTGTGAAAATTGTAAATATTCACGAATTTTAGGTAAATTTTTTATAGTTCAAATGTGAAAATGTGTGTGTTCTACAGGGTGTCCCATAAGTCCGGCATCATAGGAAAAATAATAAAAAAGGCAAAACAAAAGCTTTTATTTACAGAACGTGCTCAATATGTCCATTGTTTTCAATACACAAATTCAGACGTGATACCCAGTCAGCAAGCACACGGTGAATGATGTCAGGAGTAATGGTGTTACATGCCCCAATAATGCGTTGCCGCAAATGTTCAACACTCCTAATTTTCTCTGCATGTACCAGCGCTTTCAAGTGGCCCCAGAGATAAAAATCTAGTGGCGTGAGATCCAAGCTTCTAGTTGGCCATTCCACAGGCCCTCGACGTCCTATCCAATGACCAGGGGAATTGTTGGTACAGGTATTCCCTTACTTGGGTGCTGTAATGCGCAGGAACGCCGTCTTGCTGGAACCATGTTGGGAAATTTCCTTCTTCGTTCAAGACACTGGGAAATGCTTCTTCCTTGAGCATACGTAGGTAGGTGCCTCCAGTGACATATTCATCGAAAAAAATGGGGCCTATGATGCGATCCTTCCAAATGCCACACCATACCATCACCCGAGATGCACCTTGTTCCATTGAAGAGGTATACCAGTGAGGGGTGTTTTGTCGATTTACCTCACCATTTCCATGAAAAACAGCCTCGTCACTGAACACAATGGTGGACGGGAAATTGGCATCCCGAGCATATGAATTATGGTTTGTAGAAATAGAAAAATATGAATTTCTCCTATGATGCCGGACTTATGGGACACCCTGTATAACATACCAAAATGACATGTTGTTTTCGGGGTGGTGGTGTTTAACTTTCTCCATAATATTTAAGGTCATATGACGGAGGGAACCTCTGTATGACTTTACGTTCGATCCAAACCTTTACCCCATCAAGCAACACCTAGATATGCACTTAACCGCAATAATCTGAAAGCAAAAACTACTTGCGTAAAAATTAATATGGTTATCAGTTACCATTAATAAAAAGCTTTCTAAAGAATTGTCATAATATTTGCAATGAACACTAAGCCATTAGCATGCAAGCACTGTACAAATGTCTCTTGCAAAGTCTGCTTGCTGGACAAAATCTAATCTTAACCTATCTAATTATTGGGATCACTTTAACATATTGCTTCCAAGGAACCTCTCTTTAACATATTGCTTCCCAGTGTATATCATTTTAACATTGCTTCCCAATATTTAGGATAAGGAGTACGATAAAAATTGTTCGCTTTAATAAAGTAAAGGCATAAAAAGTAAATCATAACATGTTAAAATATTAGATTGAAAGTAAATTTATTAGAATTGTTGCGCTATATGGTCACACAAAGTAAAAACTAATGAAAATATCACGACTTAACCTAACCAATCATCAAAGGCGTACAGTTAACCTAACCGGGCATATACTATATATATATATATATATATATATATGGATCACCTGAAGATTATCCCCCCCAGCCCGATCCACCTTTATGCTTCTCATAAATTGTTTTTTATCACTAAAATTTTTCTGATATTATTTTTATCTTCCTTTAATTTGGGGGCCCTGATCTTCAGGTGATCCCAAAATAGTTTTGAAATTAAATCTAAAACACACTTTCAAATATACAGCAAGTGGAAAAATGAAAAAAAAAAATTACAATAAAGTTTGAGCCCAAAATAACACTGATTTTTACTAAAAACTTGAAGTAAAATACACCCAACACAGCTTGTATAATAAATGTTAATTCAAATTTCATTAATTAAACACTAAAATTTAAAATTACCATTGATGAAATTACAAAGTTGGAACTCACCTGTTTAAAAGTGCTTCTTTCTCTCTCACTGATTTGACTGTCATTGTTAAGTCAAACGTATAAAAACGATTATGTAGTCATTCTGGACTAATCATTAAAATAAACAAAAAATTCTCATTAAATAATTAATAAATAAATAGATAATAAATAATAAATTTAATATAATTTACTTATTATGAGTGTATAAACACAAAACGGGAAGGCAGAAAGGAAAATAGTTAAAATGACCCAAACCTTCACCTTTTATATCATAATTTCTCCACGCCTTCCACGCATGCGCACTGAGGACGTTCCACAGACTCAATGACAACATCCAGTAGTTTCTGTACAAGACTTTCACGAGGATTAATTCGCTCTAAATTTATTTCAAAATTGCCCTAAAAATTATAATACTGCACATCATGAATATAAATGTTACAAAACGTGTCATTATGGGTATTTTATGCGGTTTTAGCCAATAACTCCTTAATAATAAGCCTTATTAAAGGAACGCCTTATTAAAGGAACGCCTTATTAAAGGAACGCCTTATTAAAGGAACACGTTCCGTCAAAAACCGAGTTTTGAGTTATTTATGGCAAAAAATAAAGTGAAAATTTGCTTTCGTCTCATGTAATGCGTTTTTCAATATTTACAGAAATATTCATTGTCAAAGTACGAATTTTAGCCCACCAAATCCTTTTGGTGGGTTATTCAGTGGGTTATTAGTCGTTAACCTAGTTGACTTGTGTAGCCATTCTGAAAACGGAGCTTGTCTTCCACGATTCCTTTCATTTTTTTTGGTAGACCTTCAGATTTGTTACTTTAACTTTCCTCTTTGGTGGTGTCGCAGAAAGCCATCATCCATGCTTGAACAATTTAAGCGAGTGCGCTCAATTTCTACGTAACAATGCATCTCTCAACAGAACACCTCGTCGAATTATCAATAGGCCGATACGACTGCGAGCCAATAACGTGCAGCACTGCAGTACAGGGGCAGCCGGCGGCAACCTGTATCAGAATTTGATAGTGTTCAAACGGGTACCAAACGCGTTAAAGACGAGCTGGAGTACGCGCAACATGAACAGCATCTGTTGCATCAGACTGCGACATTACATACAAAAACATGTACTTATATGTTTTACTTAATGTTGCTCGATTATACATTAAATTTATGTATACTTTATCAACATTTATTTACTACTTCCAGCTGATACTACGATTACCCTAAAATATGAGTAAAATACCCTAAAATATCCTTGATTACCCTAGATTTTGTGAAATTCGTTCGCCCTAAATTTCACCCTAAAATGGTCCAATTACCCAAAAACTGGAATGTTTTACCTTAAAGTAGAAGCACTGTTTCTGTACCTCAGCAAAAAAAATATTGCTCTGCTTGATACAAATGAGTGAAAAGAGGAAGCTAAAATATACAGTATATACTACTGTATATAGTCTGGTTTCTGCCCATATCATTAAATATACGACTTATCAGACTAATGTTCTTTATAATTATTATTTATTATTAGTATGATTATAAAGACTAGTACAGTTCCCGTCACTTCGCTGACGGTTAGACAGGCTAAACTACAAAAAAAGAACTCAGCCGTGAAAATTTTGAGCTTCACATTGTGTCAACATTTCTGAATCTGGTATCTCCCAAAACCTCCTCACCCCCATTCATACAACTTGGGGGCTAACCCCCCTCCCCATTACCACACCCCTCCCCCACCCTTCCGCCCACCCCAACCCTTCCTCCCACTCCCACCCTTCCCCCCACCCTCACCCTTCCCCCATTGCTAAACTACAGAAAAGAACAGTCATGAAAATCTTGAGCTTCACATTGCCGCCCGTAATACAATTTCTGAATTTTTTTTACAATTTCTGAATTTTTTTCTCACAATTTTTTCTCACAATTTCTGAAAGTGTGACGGACGGACAGACAGACAGACGGACGGACAGCTCTCTTATTATACAGGGTGGGCCGTAAGTTTCCATACATAGGAAAAATAAACATTTTTTTATGGACAACCATTTTTATTTATATAATATGCTCTACATGGTTGCCATTGTTTTGAAAACACATTTCAATACGTGTTCCCCACTGTTGATGAACACGCATTAGCACAGTTGACGTTATGCTTGTAATGGCGTTGGTGATACGTTCCTTTAGATGATTTATGTCTCGTATCTTTTCCTGATACACCATGGCCTTCAAGTGCTCCAAAGATAGAAATCAAGGGGGGTGAGATCTGGGGATCTGGGAGGCCACTCCACAGGACCACGCCGACCAATCCAAGCATCCGGAAACTGCTGATCCAAATACCGACGCACGTGAAGACCATAATTTAAATTTTCCTATGTATGGAAACTTACGGCCCACCCTGTAGTATAGATTAAGGATTGCTTAATTCCGTTTTAGATAATCCCTTATTCATTAGTCATTCTATAAGGCAGTGAGTTCTCTTCAAATCCAAACTACAACCCCGCACGTCTATACAAATGAAATCTCGTACAAAATATTTATACATATTTAATGAAATAAAACTCTCCTTTAATTATTAAAAAGATAACCAGTCAAATTTTTAGATTTAAATATTTACCTATTCAAATATTTAACCTTTCGTTCACGGATATATTTTTTCTTTAAACCAAAAAGTATTAACATTTATTGTTAATCAAAACTAAATATTTTAGTTACTCATTACTTACATTAAGTTGTGTGACTTAACTAACTAGATTTTTTTTTTTTTTATAAGCAAGAAGGATGAGCAAACAGTTAGACAGTTACTCAGTAATCATTATTTTTTTGTTGATTAACTGTAACGGTTACTAGTTAAATTTTCCGCTTTTATCGAGTAAGTAGCCATAACTAGTTACAAAAAATCATGAATATTTGTAACTTGTGCCAATTACTTTTTCCTGTGAGGGTAAAAAGTCAGAAGCTACTTTGGACCTTTTCCAGTTTGTGTACCGTTTTTCATATAATTTATTTTTGCTTTATAAGGCTAACTAACGAAAATATCATGACCTAACCTAACCAATCGTCAAGGGCGTACAGTTAACCTAACGATTGGTTAGGTTAGGTCGTGATATTTTCGTTAGTTAACCTTATAAGCCTAACAAAAGAGATTGATATTATCACTCATTTTTGATCTGAAAAGAAGCAAAAATAAATTATATGAAAAACGGTACACAAACTGGAAAAGGTCCGCTACTTTTTTCACAAGCCTTGCTCGATGTACATATTGTACACAGTACAAATTTATTGACAACATATATTTAATTATAATATGATAAAAATCTTGTTTATTCGTTAAACTGCAATAAAGTCGAAACAATGAACAGTTTTGGCAAGTATCACTTGTCAGGGAAAGTACTTTTATCAGGATCAGATGTTCGTTAAAACCAGGAAAAATGTTGAGAGTAACTTTTGTAGTAACTAGTAACTAGTTACCTTTTTAAAACAGCAACTAGTTACTTTTGGATCTTTTCAGTTTTATGAACTGTAAAAATTTTAAATAAAAATACATTTTTCTTGTATAGTTTTATCCGCTAATTTAAAAAAATAACTAATTTTCTGGATATATATATATATATATATATATATATACACAGGGTGGGCCGTAAGTTTCCATACATAGGAAAATTTAAACTTATGGTCTTCACGTGCGTCGGTATTTGGATCAGCAGTTTCAGGATGCTTGGATTGGTCGGCGTGGTCCTGTGGAGTGGCCTCTCAGATCCCCAGATCTCACCCCCCTTGATTTCTATCTTTGGGGGCACTTGAAGGCCATGGTGTATCAGGAAAAGATACGAGACATAAATCATCTAAAGGAACGTATCACCAACGCCATTACAAGCATAACGTCAACTGTGCTAATGCGTGTTCATCAACAGTGGGGAACACGCATTGAAATGTGTTTTCAAAACAATGGCAACCATGTAGAGCATATTATATAAATAAAAATGGTTGTTTATAAAAAAATGTTTATTTTTCCTATGTATGGAAATTTACGGCCCACCCTGTACACGTATATATATATATATATATATATATATATATATATATGTGTGTGTGTGTGTGTGTGTGTGTGTGTGTGTGTGTTTCCTAAAACTGAAAATAATTTTACATGTTATTAAAGTAACATTTATATGCGAGTATTATAGTTAAATACAAACAATCTCACTTTATTTTTCACAAATAATATATATAATTACATCATTTATTTGCAGTCGAACAATTTTGTGACTATTTTTGAACCCTTCCACTACTGACTACTGAGAAAGAACTTATCTATCCGTAACTTAGTTACGAGTAAACTAAGTTATGACGAATTTGTTAACAAAATCATTATTTATCCAAGTTTTCGATGTAGACTGATTATACCAATTCATGCAGGTTTCATTAGGGATAATTTAATAGTTAGGATTAAATAGTAATACCTTGAAGTTACTATGGTCGGGGGTTCGACTCCAGATGGTGCTGGTTAAAAATAATTCATTTAAAAATAAAACATTTTGAACATTTGTGATATGGTTCCATAAATAAATGTATTTCCTATTTAGTAAAGAGCTTCAATGTATTTCCTATTGATTAATCACTTTATGAACGCGACACGCTTTAATGTGGGTTACGTTGTAGCTAATGTCGTAACACCGATTCCCGTTAATCAGCGAAGTTAAGCGACATTGGGTCTGGGTAGTAATCGGATGGGAGACCGTCCTCCGCGTCCAGATTATGTAGAGACCCATGGTTCGGATCCTACGTAAAGCTGTAGGTCCCCCTCTGTCATATGACCTTAGATGTTGCGAAGAGGTTCATTATCATCAACGCTTTAATGTGCAGGAAATTAAGCAACTACAAATAAGGGAATTTCTGAAGTTCGAACACAGGTTGGAAGCATGCCAAAGCGTGAGAGAGACAAACGTTAACTAGTGTTTCTATAGGTTATATATATATATATACCTGTACTGTACTGTACATATATACAGGAACGTAGACATGGTGGCCTACGGGGACTTCAGAACCTCCACCCGCCCACCTGAAATAAAATCATAGGTTTGATATTTCTATGCATTTTGTGAAATTATAAGTAAATTATAAGTAAGTATGCCATGCCAAGTACCTTCAGCACATATTAATTATTGTAATACATTTATGGATGTGTTTTACTCATTTTAATATATATATATATATATATACACACACACACACTGTATAGGAGGAGATTGTAGACACCAATCGACCAGGGAAGTAAAGCAGGAGACAAAAAGGTGCTGGAACGTCCGTTTCTCCTGTCACTGTCTTCTTTTGCTGATCTTTTTCGGTCTCATCTATCCTGTGAGCAGTCCAACATGCTCTCAAACACACACTTCTCTCCCTATTCCTCACTACACATACATGCATCTTACGCACTACTCAACCTTTTCAAAATTTATATATATAAAAATAATAAAAAAATGGCATTGTGAACCTCGGAGACCTTGATTTCGGCTCTCTCCTTCAAGGGGCATTTATGCGGGCACTCACCCTTGGCTCCTCCTTCCTACATAGTATGCGCATCTTGAGCAGAAACGGACCCCGAAACACGAGCTACTGTAAATTTAGTATACTAAATTTAGTGATTATCGTAGCCGTTAAAGCGTGTATAAAAGAACGTAGCAAGTAGGGCATGGTTCAGATTAATCAGTTAATCATTGTTTCGAATTTAATCATTAATTAATAAAAAAAAAAAAAAAAATTTAAAAATGATGGGAAACCATTAATTTTCCTCATAATTTCAGCATCATTTTACCTTAAATTTTGTAATGTATCATTTGAATTTGGCATCTTTTTGCGTGTATAAACTGTCTAAATCGCCCATGCCTGATTTCTTGAACTAAAGCAAACTAAATGTCTGAGCAAAATGTTTTCTTCGGTCTTATCTCACGCAACAGAAACAACAAAACTCTTTCTTACTCTTTTCAGAAGTATTTAAATTTTAATCATTTTTTATCAGTTAATCATTGATTAATTAGAAAATTTTATCATTCATCACTTTTTCCTAAAAACGATTAATTAATCATGCCCTAGTAGCAACAGACAGACAGACATCATCCCCTGCATTATATATATATATATATATATACATATATATAAAACCTTTGGTTAGCTTCCGCCCGAATTGTTCATTCTGACGAAGGTCAAGCTTCTCACTCCACCTTAGACCTACAGTTTAACGTGGAATCCGAACCATGCCCCATCAGCAGCCCAGTGTCTTAACCACTAGGCCACCCAGGGTACCCATTTATCCACCAACCACTTTCTTTATTGTGTGGAAGGATGAACAGCTGGGTTTTACTGCGTGCTGGATATATATGCCCTACCGAGAGAAGTCAGGAATCTCCAGCACAACGACCCGAATAACTTAAAAAACCAGCTGGACAAATTCCTGTGCAAAGTCCCTGACCAGCTGTGCGAGGGCAGGAGATCAGACAGTAATTCCCTCCTTCACCAAATCCCGTAAATGAGGTGGGATGCTGCAGAGTGGTCGCAAGTCGATCCTGAACCGTCGTTCGAACTCACACAAAGTAACACAAAGTAATATATATATATATATATATATATATATATTATATAATATATTATAGCCACACATTGTTTTTATAACTTGAACTTTGTTTGGGGAAATTGTAAAAATTTACATTTTAGAGGGCAGACAAGTTTATTCAAGGAATGAATACAACCGGTTTGATGAAATTCCTGGAAAATTAAATAAGTCAAAATCTCGCAAACAAATTATAATAAAAAATTGTTGTTTTCTGAACGATACATATTGTCTGAGGTGTGTGTGTGTCTGTGTGTGTGTGTGTGTGTGAAGATATTTTTAGGTTTGTTTGCTTTGTGAAAGGTTAGGAGCTGCAGGACTTTTCCGTTTGACTGCCGCCATTGAAACATAAGAGGTGAGTGCCCCCAGCCTTCTTTACTTAGCCTTATAAGGCTAACTAACGAAAATATCACGACCTAACCTAACCAATCGTTAGGTCAACTGTACGACCTTGACGATTGGTTAGGTTAGGTCGTGATATTTTTGATAGTTAGCCTTATAAAGCTAACTAAAGAAGGCTGGAGTTTAATTATGTTTCAATGGCGGCAGTCAAACGGAAAAGATCCGAGCTGCATAATAAACCAAATAAATAACACTGGGCAACACGTATTTTATTGAATGATATCTGACACTTGATTCTAGGTAATTTGGGTGCGCTGAATACGAATTTCAACTCGGTTTGGCTCTATCAGGTCCTGATTCTTGTCGACAGCCTATGTGCCATTTTCCAGATTTTTCAAGTTAGGACTAAAAAATTAAGTCATGTGTTAAATTTTTTTTTCAAGTTTCATGAATACAAGCAGTTCAAACTACAGTAAAATTACATTATAACGATAGAAATTACTTAAAATAAAAAACAAACAGATATGAAGCTTTCACTGTGGCAAAAATTTTCTTTTGTAAGACTTTCTAGCGTATTTGCTTGTTGATGGCAGGTCTCTTTTCAAGCACCAGCAGTAATCAGCCATCATGTGGGAATCCCAGCGGCCTTGGTACCGTTCCTCCATAATTTTGATATCTTGGTGGAATCTTCCCCTTGTTCGTCACTTACATCACCTAAATTACTTGGAAATTGGTCAAGATGGCTATTCAAAAAATGCATTTTTATGCTCATATTGCAACCTAACTCTTTGTAGTCCCTTAAAAGTTTTTTTAAGATTTCTTCGTAGTTATCTGCCCTATAATTGCCTAAAAAGTTTTCTATCAAGTCCACGAATGAGAACCAGCCATTTTTTTCGCGTTCATTCATGACATTAGGAAAATTGCTGTCTTTAATCATTGTTCTTATTTGTGGACCGTCGAAAATTCCCGCCTTGATTTTTTCATAACTTAAACTTGGAAATTTTGAAGTTATGTATTTGAAACACTCGCCGTTCGTATCTAAAGCTTTTACATATGTTTAATGAGGCCTAGTTTTATATGCAGAGGAGGAAATATGATTTTATCTCTGCTCACTAAAGGTGGATTAATTACGTTTTTTTCTCCGACAGTAAGTGATGTTCGTGCTGGCCAGAGTTGTTTGAAATAATGTTCTTCCTTGGCTCTGCTGTCCCATAAGCAAAGGAAGCAGGGATATTTAGTATATCCTCCTTGTTGTCCTAGCAGAAAATTAACCATTTTTAAGTCAACACATATGATCCACTCGTGCTCCCTATATTTGATAAGATTTAAAACCTTTTCTATATGTTCATACTTTTCTTTTAATTTTGTTGAGTGCCCAATCGGTATCGAGCCGTATAGATTGCCATTATGCAACAACACACACTTAAGACTTCTTTTCGAACTGTCTAAAAACAAGCGCCAATCATTTGCATCGTAAGACTCAACCCCCATCTTCTTTAACAAACCAACTATGTCGCAGCAATATACTAAACTATCCTCTGTTCTAAAATATTTAACAAGTTCTCTTCTCTTTTTCTGTAAAATGAAATGTATGTGTTTGAAGTAAGCAAGTTTTTCTCTTTAAGTCTTGAAGCTAAAATTTCCGCAGCCTTTTTGGCAAATTTAGATCCCTTACAAGATCATTCAACTCGGCCTGGTTAAACTTTTGCGGATCGTTTTGACCTTCAAATACGCTGGGGTCAAAATCGGTGTCTGACTCCTCAAAGTGCATAACAATATTTTCAGGAACATCTTCAACTAATTCTTGAGTTGGCAGACCCTTAAATTTTGGAATGGGGATCTCATTTGAATGTAGCACAGGTCGTATCGCGGTGTCGAAATTTGGGTACTCGATACAATGTTTATTTTTCTTAGTGAAGCCCGAAGTCTTGACAAAGCAAAGGTAGCAATCGGTCTCGTGGTTAGTAGGCTCTCGCCACACCTGATATGGAAAAAAAATTGTAAAGCGTTAACAAAAGCGACGAGAGACTTGTTTTATGAATTTTATCAAAAGTTATCACCCAAACATTTAACATTTCTATGTGTTTCAACCTTATGCAATATTTGAGATTCTTATAAACATTTTCTGTAAATTTTTGTTTATGTACCTAAGTTACAATTACATTTAGGTAAGTTACAGTATACTAGTGATTAAATTACGTAGTTTTATGAAATCATAAACTTACCATCGGAACTCCAAAAGGTATTTTTGAATCCGAACCCTTCGTCCAATGTCGCAGTCTTTCAATGCATATAGTGCAGGCTTTATGTGGAGCCCACGATTTATCTTGGTCCCCCAGTTTTATGCCAAAATAAGCTAAGTAAGCTCTTTTTACGAAGTCAGTTATATTTGCTCGTTGATGTGGAAGTGTAAAATTTCCACATATATAACAGAAGGAATCAGGGTTGTTTTTGCATTTGAACTTTCTAGTGCTTGATGACATATTGCTTGACTGTTCTGCCAATTTGTAAAGGTATTTAAAGCCCTTAATTCATATAAATTTAAGAAAATCTGAAAATAAACACAAAAATTAGTTTAAATAGGTACTTATTATGAAATAGGTACTTACAATCTATGAAATTAAACTAGAAACACGGATGAGTAGGTACAATATAAATTACGTCTAATTAAATCAACTATATTAAATCACGATGACAAAATTACTCACTAAATCATATGCCAATTCAAAATTATGTTAATGCCCAAACTTAATTAACTAACTCAACTGACTGACTGACTGAATTGACTGATTAACTCTGGAAACGAGTCGCTTTTATATATTTTAGTTGTCCCTCTAGAATACTCTACAGAGAACAGGAACGCTCGAGAAAATTTTAGAATTCTATGATATTTTTAGCTTAATTTACTAATATTAAAATGGGTTAAAAATGACAAAATTAAAAATATTTTTAGGGTGTTACATATAAAAATATACATAATACAACAATACCATAACAATAGGTACAAATACCTAGATAAAAACCTAGTTGCATAATGTGTAACTGCAAAAAGACTTAGCGAGTATTGAGAAAAAAACCTTTTTATGAATACGACGAAAGAGGAGGGGTGTTGAGCAAAATCAGGACCTGATAGAGCAAAACCAAGTAAAAATTCGTGCTCAGCGCACCCAAATTACCTAGAAGTAACTGTCAAATCTAATTCAATAGACAAACATTTGAAATTTGTTCCCCAGTGTAATTAATTAGAGCTGTTAGGGAGCAAGTGTAGTTTACGTTCCCCTGATGCAAAAGGGGGACACAAACTACACTAGGTCAAAGTTGGGGAACGTAAACTACACTAGGATCGGATCACTTTAACATATTGCTTCCCAGTGTTAATCACTTTAACATACTGCTTCCCAAAAATAGACATTACACAACCAATTACAGTTACATTACAATAGTTTATAATATTTAGAAATTAGCTAGTCGAGAAAATGTAAATTTATGGACAACTTAACTTATTATGCTTTGCCATTTTTTGTGAATATAAAATATTTGGATCACCTGAAGATCAGGGCCCCCAGCCTTCTTTAGTTAGCCTTATAACTTATAAGGCTAACTAACGAAAATATCACGACCTAACCTAACCAATCGTTAGGTCAATTGTACGCCCTTGACGATTGGTTAAGTTAGGTCGTGATATTTTCGTTAGTTAGCCTAGATTACCAACCTCTTTCTATCCAACCAACCTTTCTCTTTTTAACATATTGCTTCCCAGGAGGGATCACTTTAACATATTGCTTCCCAGGAGGGATCACTTTAACATTGCTTCCCAGGAGGGATCACTTTAACATATTGCTTTCCGAATGCTTTGGGAAGCAATATGTTAAAGTGATCCCTAGGATCTTTAGGAGACATTTTTCAAAACGTTAAAGCTAACGAAAATATTACGACTTAACCTAACCAATCGTCAATATATATATATATATATATATTGACGATTGGTTAGGTTAAGTCGTAATATTTTCGTTAGTTTTAACGTTTTATTTGATTAGGTATATAATACGCGGACAAAGTTGGTGAACGCAAACTACACTAGGATAATGTAAGGTAACGTAAACTACACTAGGATAATGTAGGGAAACGTAAACTACACTAGGCACCACAGGGGGACGTAAACTACACTAGGCACCACAGGTGGACGTAAACTACACTTGCTCCCTGTTTAGGTTTTATTATTATTATTATTATTATTATTATTGTCTTAACCTTGAATAAAGTAAATAAAAAGACTGTAATTAAAACTATGACCGAGAGAGAGCGCACTGAAACGAGATAGTAAAAATATATTTAGAAGCTACTGAATACTTAATAATTAAAAAATGGTATTCATACTTTGGATTCACACACAGTAAATCTGAAAGAGTCAATGTAATCTACACTGTTACTTGTGTACGTTTACTTTTACGTACATTCGCGCGTGCGCGCGTTCGTATGCGTGTGTGTGTGTGTGTGTGTGTAAAGTAGAAAGAGAACTTCTAAAAATAAACTGATTATAGAATCCTTAACAAGTCATGAACGAAGTTATTTTAAATTTATGAATTTATTTTTTAATAAAGAGAAAGCAAGGCTAAATCTGTAAACATTAAAACTATTCCTTTTATTAGGCTGAAGTTAAGAATGAAAATGGAGCAAAGTCTTAAGAATAAATCGTGCCTTATTTTGTAATTGGACTTACTTCTTGCCTAAGGGTGGGATGAAAACTTTTCTATAATGTGGTATAATTTAGTAACCTTGAACTATATAACATTCAAGATTGAATTCACTTCCTCAGGAAGGACTAAACTCGAGACTAATCTAACTGAAAGAAAACTAATCGAAGAATTTGAAGGTCGTAAGAGTAAATTAGGCTGGTAACAAAGAGAACTCACCCGTTTTCACTTCTCATTTCCTATTCATTGAAGAAAGTGTCAGAGAGGCTTTATATTTTCACAAATAAACACATTCATTAGTTGTTAATAGCGTCAGCATACGAAAGTCAATAGTATTTATAGAGGAAGAAAACAATGTAATGTGTGCTTTCTGAATAAAGATCATCATTATTATTATTATTATTATATTATTATTATTATCATTATTATAATTATAATCTTGTATTCATGACCGACCGAATGGAAATTAAAAATTTCTCCAATTACGAATCTACCCCTTTCAACCCAGAGATTGTCGTTGAATCGACAACATTTATTTTTTTTTAACCGTCTGTCGACGTTTGGGTCGAATCGTACTTACCGTTTCGAAAGTGTTAATTAACTAATATTATTTATGGTTTCATTATCGTTTCGAAACATTACATTTTATGTAAATTTACGATACTCTAAATTACCTCTTACTTATTTATATGTGTACCATTAAAGAATTTAACCAGTTTTAATTAATGGTGTAAATTACGTTAATAATAATAATGATCAGTAAAGAGGGCCAGAAACTGGCACAGCATTCGGGAGAGACGAATGCGGTTTATTGCGCTAATTCCTGGATTATTATTATCACTAGCACCATCGGGAATCGAATCCTTGATCTCAGTATCTTCACTTCGCTTAAAGGTAAACGGCGTTAGCTACTTAGTGAGATGCGGGCGTTGGTCTGTATGTTACGTTAGGTTCTTTGAACAACTTACGATAGGATATTAACAGTAAAGTGTTTCTTTAATAAAATGAAACTCGTGATGAATGATAACCCGACACAACTGTTCAATCGTTCAAGTTTCAAGGGTTTGACGGTCAAAATACAAAAGCATCCACCTTCAGACTAACGTTTGAGTCAGTTCCTCAAGCTGTTAGCTTCAAAACATTCTATTGGATGACGATAATTTTCCGATTGCTATATAGTAGGAGCTGAAATCCTTTTTTCCCTTTGTAGGAAACCTTGATCCTAAAGAAGCTAGACAGTTCACTCTCATAGATGTTGATGTAAAACTGTTAATGAGAGACTCTCAAGCGATACTTTTTATACATTTGGGGTATAAACTGGAGTTGCACTAAGACGACAACTCTTATTTTTCTCAAGTGGAATGAAAGTACACTCGAACCCCATTAATTCGACACTTTTGGGGCTCTACCCTCGTCGAATAATCCGAAAGGTACGAATTAACAGGACACTACGAAATTAGTTGGATATTTCAAACTTTTGTACGAAGTATCAAAGTATGGACCTTTTCCAGTTTGTGTACCGTTTTTCATATAATTTATTTTTGCTTCTTTTCAGATCAAAAATGAGTGATCAAAAATGAGTTCTTGATAACCTAACCTAACCTAACCTAACCTAACCATTTCCGAATGGTCCTTGAATAAATAATTTCAATCTAAAAATGTTTACTATGCTGTATGTAATGTACTGTAGAAAACGGTACATAAACTGGAAAACGTCCCAAAGTATTTGTATACAAAATTTGTTGGTTATTTTAACATTTTATACGAATGTATGGTGTATTTCTTAAATCTACTGTCCACTAACTAAACTGTACTGTATAAATTAATTGCAAAGTTTTTAAACTATTTCTTCATAATATTAATAGTAATATTGTACAATTTTATTACTGTAGTACTGTACAGTATGTACATTATTAATGTTTAGTTTATTTATTGGTCTTACGATGCGTCATAGCAGTGGTAATAGCATTTCAAATAGCCACAAATTAATTTCAGATTCCAGGTACGAACACTAAACATCACATGTCAGTATTTTTTATATATTTTACTGCATATTATTTTGTACATATTAGGAACTGTTAGAGATAAATACAGACCCTTCACCTTCAAATTCAGTAGGGTCACTTTCCAGGTACATCTGGGAAATCTGGGAATATTCCTCAGATATTTCGAAGGTCGAAAAAATGTACGAATTCTTTCATTTCCGTGTTGTGCATTTCATAAATTAATTTATGGTTATTGGTAGTATGTTTCATAGAAAAACAGTACAGTGGACCTAACATCCTTTTTCATTCCTTCCCCAATCTATATTGTATATACACACACACACACACACACACACACACATATATATATATATATATATATATGTGGTCTGTTAAACACAGACCGTGCATGGAACAAGAAACTCTTCTGGGAAATTACATCCATTATAGTTCGAATAAGTAATGATAAATGACAAATACTATAGTTTTTTCTTTTTCATGATGGAAAGCCCAACGTGGGCACCGGGTTACTCGCACGTTGGGCTTTCCATCATGAAAAAGAAAAAACTATAGTATTTGTCATTTATCATTACTTATTCGAACTATAGTGGATGTAATTTCCCAGAAAAGTTCCTTGTTCCATGCACGGTCTCGAGGGGACCATTCTGAGTTTGTATATATATATATATATATATTAGGGGATGTCACGGGGTACCCGAACGGGTACCCGACCCGATCGGGTAATGTACTACGCGATGACACCCGACCTGATTGGGTAATTGCTAAAAAATCGGGTACAGGTAATAAAAACCAAATTCTAATTTAATTTTAATTTTATTGTTTTGCAGGTTTTCTTGATATATTTTTTGTATAATATTTTTTAACAAAACATTCAAAATGGCAAATCGTAGTATGGTTTGGGACTATTTTGTCATTGATAAATTAGATAATAGTAAAGCCAAGTGCTTGAACTGCACACAGTTAATACACTTCGGGTACCCGTACCCGATTACCCGGTAAAAGTGTACCCGTTGCATCCCTAATATATATATATATATATATATATATATATATATACACCTTTGGTTTGCTTCCGCCCGAATTGTTTATTCTGACGAAGGTCAAGCGTGTCACTACACCTTAGACCTACAGTTTAACGTGGAATCCGAACCACGCCCAACCAGCAGCTAGGCCTGTGCCATTAATCGAAAATGTCGATTCGGGTCGATTCAGTAAAAGAATCGAAACCCGACCCGACTTAGAGCTAAAAAATTTCGATTCTTCGATTCGCTAACTGTCGAGACGATCAATTGGCACTACCCCAAAACCATGGAATGTCGAAACCGTGAAATAACAATTGAAAAAATAAATAAATAATTATTATGTATAACATATATATATATATATATATATATATATATATATAAATATATATATATAAATATAATATATATATATAAATATTATATATATATATATATATATATATATTATATATATATATATATATATATATATATATATATATATATAATAATATATATAAATATAAATAATATATATATATAATATATATATATATATATATATATATATATATATATATTATATATATATATATATATATATATATATTATATATATATATATATATATAACATTAGAAAAATATTAAATGATAAACTGCAAAGTATCGCTGTCGTCATACAGGAACTAATCGAGAAGCATACAGAAAAAGAAGAGGACGACGCTATAGAAGCGATAAAGGCTAACTCAAAGTACTTCTATAATTTCGCAAAAAGAAAGTCGAAAAACCATGCGACTATCGGACCTTTAAAAAATGAGAAGAGTGCTTTATCTGATGATCTAACAGAAGTATCTGAAATATTTGAGAGCTCAGTACGAATCATCCTTCAGTATCCCAAAAACTGACGAATTGATATGCGATAGAAACGCGTTCTTTGAAGAAGAATCACAAGGGGAAAGTACAACGGATTTCGAGTTTACGACGGATGATATTACACAAGTCATAGGGAAACTAAAAACACACTCAGCGGCAGGACCGGATAAATGGAATGCCACACTGATCAAAAACTGCAAGAATGCAATTGCTGAGCCCCTATACTGGATATGGAGACGATCACTAGATACGGGAGAAATACCCGGCATCCTGAAGAGCGCGAACATAGTCCCAATATATAAAGGAGGAGATCGATCCGAGGCCAAAAACTATAGGCCAGTGTCGCTTACATCTCATCTCACTAAAATATTTGAAAGAATAGTTAGACAGAAAATCTATGACTTTTTGGAAACAGAAAAAATTCAATGATAACCAACACGGGTTTCGATCAGGCAGATCATACCTATCACAACCAATGGAACACTACAACAACATTATTGATGCACTTGAAAGTAATGAAAACTATGATG
This sequence comes from Bathynomus jamesi, assembly GCA_023014485.1. Taxonomy (NCBI): domain Eukaryota; kingdom Metazoa; phylum Arthropoda; class Malacostraca; order Isopoda; family Cirolanidae; genus Bathynomus; species Bathynomus jamesi. The sequence goes on along the minus strand of JAJOZX010002642.1, from coordinate 482,038 downwards.
TACTATACACAGACTTTGCTAAAGCGTTCGACAAGTGTGACCATGGAATCATAATACATAAACTGAAATATATGGGAATAACAGGAAAAGTAGGGAAATGGATATATGATTTCCTTAGTGAGCGGCGGCAAGTCGTTACAGTACAAGGAGTATCTTCATCAGAATCAGAGGTCCTCAGCTCAGTACCACAAGGAACAGTATTAGCTCCACTACTCTTCATAATCATGCTAACTGACGTAGATGAGGACGTTACCAGAGACAGCACAGTAACATCCTTTGCGGATGACACAAAGATCAGTAGAAAAATAAGAAACCCAGAACATATAGGATCTCTACAAACCGACATAAACAGAATCTACAAGTGGACGGAAGACAACAATATGAAGTTTAAGTGTTTAACATCGAGAAATTTCAGCTATTACTGTACGGAAAAAGAGAAGACCTAAAATCCATGGAATATTACACCCCAAATGGACAGGAAATGCAGAGAAATTCCAGAGCAAAAGATTTAGGGGTTGTAATGACAGATGATGCGAAATTTGAAACAAAATAAGATAGCAGTAAACAGAGCAAAGAGAATAACAGGACAGATATTGAGAACCTCTAAACGAAGGGATAGGAATGTAATGATTCCTCTACTGAAAACCTTGATCATACCCGAATTGGAATACTGCTCGGTCCTAACATCCCCATATAAAAAAGAAGACATTAGACAGCTGGAAGGGATCCAGAGAAGCTTCACAGCCAAGATCAATGGGTGCAAAGAACTAAATTACTGGGAAAGTTTACGCGAACTATGATAGACCTATATTCACTGGAAAGGAGAAGAGAGAGAGATACACCATTATTTACAATTGGAAAATAATGGAGAAACTAGTCCCTAATCTTACTTTGAACCCTATAACTCCCCAAACAACGGTGGAAGGTAGAAACGGAAGACTGTGTCGTATTCCCAAATTGAAGGCGAGACAGGGAACATCCTTAACCCTGAAAGAAAATAATTTTGTAGTGAGAGGACCAAAACTGTTTAATCAGTTGCCCAAAGACCTAAGAAACACGAAGGGAGTTGCAGTGGACATCTTCAAAAGAGGACTAGACGCCTGGCTCAGAACAATCCCCGATGAGGTGGGCGTACCTGGCTATGTGATGTGGAGAGCACAAGAAACCAACTCACTACTTCACCAGGCCAACTCGAGAGGAGGGGCGACAAGCTTGACCTTCGCGAAATGAGGAATCATCGCGCGAAACCTTTGTAAGGTTGTAAGGTAAGGTATATATATATATATATATATTATAATAATATAATAACGTTATAAAATAGTTGGATATTTGAGAGATTACGCTTTTATAAAGATCTGAGTGCACTCAATGCGCATGGTCAGCTTTTGATTTTGTGATGTCACAGAACCACGTGCGCACGCCTTGCGGCGTGACAAATTTGGACCAGTTCTTTGGGTTCAGTTGTTTATTACGCTTTTCAGTATGTTGTTCTGTTGGTGCTGGTGCATGTAAATTGTAAAGTATAGGTGAGTGCAGTGCACAGTCGCAATCGAATCGAATCGAATCTAGAATCGAAAACAAGTGGCCGAATCGAATCGAAATAAAAATATCCGAATCGCACACCCTTACCAGCAGCCCAACGTCTTAACCACTAGGCCACCCAGAGTACCCATTTATCTACCAACCACTTTCTTTATTGTGTGGAAAGATGAACAGCTGGGTTTTGCTGAGCGCCGGCTGCCGTCACCGGATCTCGATCCCGGGGCTGATGGATTCGTAGTCAGCGACGCTAACCACTACACCACCGAGGCGTGTGTATATATATATATATATATATATATATATATATATTATATATATATATATATATATACCTTGTTAACCTTGTTTGGGTTCCGTGCGTCGGTCTTTCTTCACACGAAAGTCAAGCTGGTGGCCCCGCCTCTAGTCCTGGCTTGGTGGAGGAACGAGTTGCTCTCTTGCGCTCTCCATCGTACATAGCCAGGTACATCCGGCTCATCTGGTACCGTCCTGAGCCAGGCATCTAGTCTTCTCTTGAAGCCTTCAACTTTGACCCCTGTAATGTTTCTGAGGTCCTTTGGAAGCTGGTTGAAAATTCTTGGCCCCCTGACAACCAAGCTATTTTCCTTCAGAGTTGAGGAGGTCCCTAGTCGGGCCTTTAATTTGGGAACACTACACATTTTGCCTTTCCTATTTTCCAGCGTTGTGTGGTTGGTAATTGGGTTTTGTTTGAGGTTTGGTACCAGTTTTTCGATAATTTTCCATATGTAGATTATGGTATACCTCTCTCTTCTTTCCAGGGAGTACAGATTTAGTTTGCCTAGTCTTTCCCAGTAGTTGAATTCTTTGCAGCCATCAATCTTGGCTGTGAAATGTCTCTGCGTTTCTTCTAGTTTATCAATTTCTTCCTTTTTATATGGGGACGTCAAAACTGAGCAGTCTTCAAGTTTTGGTATGATCAGTATTCTCAGCAGGGGAATCATTACTGTCTTGTCCCTCCTTTTGAACGTTCTTAGTACCTGTCCCGCGACTCTTTTTGCTTTGTTTATTGTTATCTGATTTTGTGTCTCGAATTTGGCATGATCGGTCATTATTACCCCCAAGGTCGACCGCTTTCGTGCTTTTCTGAATTTCTTGTCTATCTGGAGCATAATATGCAGTCTTTTTAAGTTCCTCATTTCTACCATATCTCAAGAGCTGAAATTTCTCGGTGTTAAATGTCATATTGTTGTCTTCTGACCATTTGTATATTTTTGTTTGTGTCTCTCTGCAAGGCCTCTACTTCGTTTGCATGGCTGATTTTTCTGCTGATCTTTGTATCGTCCGCAAATGATGTTACTATACTGTTGCTGTTTACTCCACTGTCTATGTCTGTTAGCATGATAATGAACAGGAGTGGGCCAGCACTGTACTTTGTGGTACTGAGCTGCGTACTTCTGATTCTGATGATGATACACCTTGAATTTTGACCACCTGTAGTCATATTCTTTTTTCTCACATTTCTTCTGTTGTCATTTGAGACTTGTCCTTTGTCCTGTGAACTTGTCGGGAGATGATGGTAGTAGCATTTTCTCCCATACTGGCAGGTTCCATATGTCGAGTAGGTCTTGCAAATGTCCGGATGGTAGAATTTGCATTTTCAACCAAATTTGCAGTGACTATTATTGTAGAAGTAGTTGCACACAGGAGGGTGTTCGTAAATACATTCTCCTCCCTTATATCTGCATATTCTTTTCACATAGTATTTACATATATTTTCTTCCCCATTTTTACTTGGGGCCTTTGTTTTTGGTGGTTTCAGTACGGTTTCTTTATTGTCTACTTGTTTTTTCCTATTGTTGCTAATGCCCTTTGTTTGAAAACTTTGGATTTGGGTTTGTGCCTCTGTTTCCTCTGTTGGTGCTTCTTTTATTTCTATTATTTCTGCTTTTGCTGTTTTCTTTTCCTGTTCGTTTTTCGCAGTTTCCTCTCGTACTATCTTCGTTCCTTCTATTTCTTTTCTCTGTTCACTATTCATAAGCTCCTCTTTTGCGTTTTCCTCATAGTCTCGTTCTGCTTTAAAAACCGTAAGCGAGTTTATTTCGATTATGCAGCTTTTGCAGAAGAGCTTTATTCCGTTCACTTGTTTAGCGCCCGTTATAAGACAGATTTCTTCGTCGCTCCAATTCAGGCATTGAAATTCGACTAAGTTCTGGCAAAAATCACAGCGAATTGTTTTTAACTCATCTGTTTCTTTTTTACAGTATCCACAGGGTTGTATGAATTGATTTACCATTGCCATGTTTCTAATGGCATGTAAATGATTGTGCTCGAAATATTAACTCAAAATGGTAATTTATTAAGTGAGGTATTTGACTTGACTTTAAAAATGAGGGAGGGAAAGTTCTCCCGTTATTCCGTGGGGTGGGGGATGGGGGATGTGGCACGCTGTAGGTTCTCACTGATTGGTGCCCTGGAGTGTACCGCGGGGGATGCCTGAGGGATATTGCCTTTCGATGGGCAGTTAGATTTCCTCCGAGAGAAAACATTTTTCTCCACCCAGTTATACGACGTACCTTTCTATCTGAAAATCAGTATTTGTTTGTGTTAGTCCTTACAGGTATCTATAGGGTTAAAATGAAGGGTTGCCCCGAATCGCTCTATAGATATTAGGCCTCTCTGCGAAATGTTAAGAAGGTCTTTATGCGAGTGTTCTATAATTTCAAAAATTGGGTAGCATTGCCAATGGTTTAATTGGTTTTGGCCTATCAGCATACATGAAAGTGGGGTACTGTCAGAGATGGGCACAAATACATACAAATGTATTTAAATACTAAATATATTATTTTCCACAAAAAGTATTTAAATATCAAATATATTACAGGTTATAAGGATGAATTTAAATATTAAATACAATACTACCAACGTTTATTTAAATACATTTCAAATATTTTGTAATTGTACACACATAAGCCATTGTACACACACACACACACACACACACACACACACACACCCTTGCGGGGCATAATTTGCTTACTTGCTGCAGCCATTGGCCTTCATAAGCACAAGGCTTACGAATAATTAGTCGGATAATTTTCCTCTCTTAGGGGAATGAGTGATACCTACAAAGGAAAAAAGTCGTTCTACCGGTGCTGAAGAAGGCAGTGTAGTATTGAACCTTATGAACATAGATCAAACTAATGGTTGATTGTGCAGACTCTTGATGTTGGTGCCGGGATCCTTCAGATACGTTAAAGCTTTCATTTCCGGTGTTCTAGATCTAGAACTATTTAATGCTTTCTTATCGAAGGGAAAATAATCATCATGATCAGACGAGTCGGGCGAGGAGTCGTTACCATCTTGGGAGAAGCCTGACACTGCTACCATAAAAGCATCTCGCACAGATGAAATTTTTGCTTGAACATCCCAATTTCCTTTCAATAAGTAATACAACCAATCTTACTGTTGCCTCAGGCACGACTGACTCGTAACAGGCCTGGTAATCTAGGTGGCTTTGGTTTGGTTCACTCTGCTGCTCTGCCTCAATACATAAATAAATAATTAATTGGCGTTCACCAAATGTATTTGTAAAATGTATTTAAAATAAGTATTTGTAAATACTAAATACTTCTCAAATGTATTTAAATACGTATTTAAATACAAACTCCAAAATGTATTTATAAATACAGTATTTAAATACGTATTTGAGTAATGTTAAATACATTACTGCCCATCTCAGGGTACTGTTTCGGTGCTACTGGCCAAACACCAGTTAAAGTATGAAACCACACTATTACACACGTACTCATACTCGAACACTAAAAACACCGTACTCGACCACTCCAAAAAATACAGTACTCTTAATCGTACTGGTACTCGTTTGAGTATTCTTTCCACCTCTAATCCCAACTCTCGTGTTAGCTCTTCACTCAGGGGCGCCGGAACTATGAGGCATGGAGGGGCATTTACCCCCAATATTTTTGTCAAATATACAGATTAAGCCCATAACATGTAGTAAAGATTATTTTTACTAAGATTACTAAGATTATTTTTGCTATTATTTTTTCTAAGGTGTGGCATTTCTTCATTTATTTGTGTACAAAAAATAGAAAGTATGGGATTTGTTTTGAATTGTTAGAAAAATTGTTACTATTCATGTAATAGACTAAAATTTTGTGTGTTTTCTTTACTCATAGTGTGTCTTATATGTAGATTCACCACAAACTTTAAATTTCTTTATAATTCAATTTCTAATGTCTTTGCAGAATCAGCTTTTGCTACATTTCGCTTCCGGGAAATTATCGTCCCATTAGTCTGACTTCAGTAGTTGGTAAGCTTATGGAGATGATCGTTCGGGACAAAATAGTTAATTACTTTGAAATGAATAAATGAATCAAAGATTCTCAACACGGCTTTCTACGGAATTGCTCTTGTCTCGCTAATCTGCTCAATTTCTTTAATGATATTGTAAATATAATGTATATGGTGAGAGTAAAACAATAGCTATTATATATTTCGATTTTCAAAAGGCGTTTGATAAAGTTCCCCATAGAAGATTATTAGCTGAACTTCAGTCTCACGGAATTTGTCGTAATGTTCTCAAATGGATTAAAAATTGGCTTAGTGGACGTAAACAAAGAGTGATCATTAATGGCAAAGTGTCTAACTGGAAAAGTGTAACTAGCCTCAGGAATCAGTTCTAGGACCAGTTCTTTTTATTATTTATTTATTATTTATCACTGATATCGACATAGGAATCAACAGTATAATTTCAAAATTTAGGGATGATACAAAAATAGGGGCCCGAACAAAATCAGGGGCAGAATGTTTGCAGATTCAAGATATAAATAAATTACTCGAGTGTGCAGAAATTTGGCAAATGAACTTTAATATAGATAAATGTAAAACGCTGCATATCGGTAGAAACAATGTTAAAGAAAAGTATTTTATGCGCGACAAGACACTAACTAGTGTTATGGAAGAGAAAGAGTTAGGCATTATTGTTGGTTGCCGACACCCTTAAACCGAGTAAGCAATGTATTAAAGCGGTCAGAAAAGCAAATAGAATCTTAGGATTTATTGGTAGATCGTTTGAGTTTAAGTTGGAGAAAACAATGCTAACATTATATAATTCCTGAGTACGCCCCCACCTGAGTAGTATGACCGAAAAGTGGTAGAGTGCAAATCAATTGCAATGTTGATCATATGAGTGCCAGTGCCAACCTTCCCCCAGTGCCACCCTCCAGGGTGTCAAAAAGTGGGGGAATCCCCCCAGCAAGCTGGGGGAGTAGGTAGGACGGCCTCAACCCCCAAAGGGGTATACCTAACCCAAGAGAAAGAGAGAGAGAGAAAGAGAGAGGAAGACAGAGCATCCATCGTCTGCGAGACGCAGACGCATAATGAGAGCTCAGGTAGCCTCACTTGGATTAGAACTCGAAATCTGCTAGTTGGCTTAATCTGGCTTAATCAGCCAGTTGGCTTAATTTGGCTTAAAAGGCAGGTGTATGTGTATTTATATTAATTAACTTTTCAGTTGCCAGATTGCGCTATTTATTTGGAGATATTCTTGACAGTTGGCTTAGAAATCCGTCAGTCGGCTTAGGAGGCGTAACCAGCCCTTTGGTTTTCCTTAATATTGTTTATATATACACAACCAAAAGAATTAAATAAAACACCATTACATCATTCTGTTTATTTAGACGAGCTAAGGGAAATAATTCATGAAATATATAGGAAATAAATATACATTCAAAAATAATATACAGCAAAAATACACACATTAAACGAAGGATATATACGTTCTTAAATAATAATATTAGTACAGGAGAAATCTATATACATATTTGATATATGTATGATCAAATACATACTTATACCATTAGAGGTACAGTAAAACTAAACATACCTTACAAAAGAGAATTTAATCCTGCATTTAATGAGAAACAATTAAAACTTGGTGTTCCCGCCATTGGTTTCCAAGACAGCCTGAATTCGCTTTGGGTAGCTTGCCAAAAGTGACGTGAATAGATCTTGATCGTTACGCAAATTTGCTAAAACAGTTTCAATGTGTTGCGTCATTGTATCCTTCGAAAATCGATTTGCTGCAGGTTCTTCAAACAAGAGGCATTCAACCTTGTCCTTTATAACTGATCCAATGTGTTCACAGACGTTCAGGTCAGGAGAATTTCCTGGCCATTCTTCATTTCCAAAGAAATCGATCTCATGGTTCCGCAACAACTGTTGAGTGGCTAATGCCTTAAAGCAGGGGGCGTTATCGTGCAGAAGTGTGACCTGATCGACATCCATAACATTGTTTGGGTTTTTTAGAAAAGGAATGACATGCTGGGATAGAATAATATCACGAAAATACTGTCCATCCCAACTCTGACCATTTGGCTTCAGCACCCACATGAGCTTCTTTGCAGTGAACAAAACAAACACACCAACACAGTCTGGACTTTTTAATAATTCGCGATAATGTTCATTGTCATCGATTTCATCTGGTGCTGTGGCCCACACTCGATCATTTTGGTAGTTAGGCCGACGTGTTACGTAAACAAAAAATTCATTGGAGACAGCTAAATGCATGAAATCATCCACATCCCAATCTTCAAGATAATGGGCAAACCACATTCTGTCATCGATGTTAAGTTGAGTTTTTCTTGGCTTTGGAAGTTCATGCCAAGGCTTTAAACCTTGCCTATGACAGTACAATCGAATGATCTCACCACTAACGATCTTTCCTCTCAACACTTCGATCTCTCTAGAAAGTTTAGCACAGCTGTTTTTCCGCTTACGCGTACCGCTTTCAATGGTGTCCTTTGTTTCCTGAGAGAGTGGCAAATTTGGGCGCCCAGATTTGGTTGTATCCATTTCACATTCATCCAAAGTTTTATTCCAATTTCTTTGACAAAGTCCTCACTTCTTCGCAACTTTTTGGCAACCCATGAACGTGTTATAAAGGTGGCTCCAGCATCACGAGCTTCCCGAAATGTTATTGCTCGTATGCGACCTATCACACGTTGCCTCTCCGAATCACCAATTAATTGAGAAGCCATTATATTATCACTTTATCAGCTAGAGTAAATTTAATACCTGCAATAAATAAAGAATTTTATATATTTTTATAATCCCTAAAAACTATTTCGATATAAGTAAACATGTAAGCTGCAAATGGGGGGGGGGGGCTAAGGTTTTTTGGAACCCCTTATATAAACAGCAAAACATATAAAATATAATAATAGTACAGGATAAAACTATATACCCATTAACATATATAAACAGCAAAACTTATATAAAATCAAAATACATACACTTTATGTGCTACCGAGTTTAACTAAATACTAAACTCGCACGTGATCGAGTCTACAGTTACATCATTGTTGCTTTGCACTACACAATAAATACGATTTAGCAATATTTCACCACTCAAGGTGTGCGGGTGCCTATACTCGATGTAAAGGGCCTTCAACTCGTTCAATACTATTTTTGTGCCCACTTTACAATTGGGTGGCAAATTATCTTTAAACACGGCCAGAATACAATAAAAAACACGCATAGAGAGGGCGTCGTTAGCCACAACTTCATTATTAAATTCAAGTTTATAAACACTCCTTTCCAATCGAGCGTTTTTTCTTACCGATCCGAGCTTTTCAATCGTGAACTCATCTTCACAATGCATAGCGGCAGTTGAAATAATCTTCTAAGTCGTAACGACAGCTGCTCATTATATAAAGATATAATTCTTCAGGGTGAACGGTGTAGGCGAGCTCTGCTCTGTACCGCTCAAGTCCTTTGTACCAAAGTTATGATATTTCGAAGAGTCTAAACCTTTTAAATAAGCATCCAGCTCTAGATCATTCCCGCCATGTTCATTCCTACATTTGGTAAACCCGTATATCAATGCATGGCTGATCGTTATTTATACATAACGTACAAACAGTGGCATATGAAGGGGTATCACTAATCTGTTCTCTTCTTGTACCTACACCTGCAGGTATTTTATAACGATCCTCACCCCACTTCTCAACTATCACGAAGACTCTATTCATCTCCTCAACACTTAAATAAACAATATTAGGTTTACCAGAGTTTGCTTGTCTACAAGTCATTTCAAGTACATAGTTAATGGCACCGGTTTTACGTCTGAACACACAGTGTAGGCGAGCTCTGTTCTGTACCGCTCAAGTCCTTTGTACCAAAGTTATGATATTTCGAAGAGTCTAAACCTTTTAAATAAGCATCCAGCTCTAGATCATTCACGCCATGTTCATTCCTACATTTGGTAAACCCGTATATCAATGCATGGCTGATCGTTATTTATACATAACGTACAAACAGTGGCATATGAAGGGGTATCACTAATCTGTTCTTTTCTTGTACCTACACCTGCAGGTATTTTATAACGATCCTCACCCCATTTCTCAACTATCACGAAGACTCTATTCATCTCCTCAACACTTAAATAAACAATATTAGGTTTACCAGAGTTTGCTTGTCTACAAGTCATTTCAAGTACATAGTTAATGGCACCGGTTTTACGTCTGAACACACGCAATGACTTCGTCACGGACACGTCGTATACAGCATTGAGAATGCTGCTCAAAGGAAGCTCCATCGTTTTCTATTGTGAGAGTGCACGTCCAGTTGATTCAAGCTCTGAGATGACTATGAGCAACCGGTGCACGGTTTGGCTCGGAGACAGGTGTGGAGGAGTGAGTCATACCAAGCGTTAATGTTTCATGTACGGGTTTGTTCCAGCATGAAACAATCATGCGAGTACTTGTACCCATTATACCGGACAATCAGAATTTTTTCCCATACATGGGGCAATATCGGTTTTAATATTTTATCGGAATGCACACTAGACATTTTTGTTCATTTCCACAAACTAAACACATTTTATTAACAATCCGGCGCACTATTTGAGAGAAACATGTGCCGTATTTATCCTTTTTGTTTAACAGTCGATTAAAAACTCAAACAGGCCTTTAGCCACAACCTCACTGCGAACCTCTTCATGATATATATCTAAATGTAGTGGTAAAAGTATTTTAGCTTGTCCATGATGACGAGGTTTACATTCTCAGCCGCAGGGTACGCGTACTCGGTATGATGCAGCATGCCATAATACCGCCCGTCACACCACTCATCTACAAGACTCACTACCCATACCCGTTGCTTCTCTTCTGCACGCGTTGTTTCTTTCACTTCACGGTATATGTACGATTTTATACAGTTTAGCCCTACAACGACGTAGTCCATTACATCGTTTTTGCCGCGAAATCCGGCAATGCTCTCGACAGAATATCCATAGAGTATTTGAACATCTTGTTCCTCAAGCTTCGCACGGTTCAATGTAGCCTTAAAAGTTTCAAAAGAGGGGGGCTAGGCCGTCTTTCAGTATTCACCACATCTTCCAACTTTACCGAATACCACTTCATAAACGTCGAACACGCAATATCAAAGGTCGCCACCACTATTTTTCGTCTACGTGAGAATTCTTTAAATATACGTCTGAGATCCAGGGCTTGCAGCAGCCAACTGAGCACGCAGGGATAGAGATATGCCCACGTAGTAGTAGGAGTCACGTGACCCTTTGATTGATCTTACAGTGGGCAGAGCTTAGGACGTTTTCCTGTACACACACACACACACACACAGAAAATGAAACCCTAATTGAAACATGATTTATTTACATATTCAAATATACGTAATAAATAAAATAAACATATCGTTAAGAATATATATATATATATATATATATATACATTCAACTGCAAAGAACACGCAGTATAAATAACGTAAAGAACGACGCTTGTATAGGAGATATTCCGCGCAAGACGAGAGAGAGAAAACGGAACAAATGAAAAAATGAAGTAACCACCCGGGAATCGAACCCGGGATCTTCCGATTGCCGGTCAGACGCGATACCATTACACCATGGACTTCACTCTTCCAAATGCCGTAATTCTTCTACATACTCGCAGAAACCAATGCCCCAAGGGGGCACCTCCCGCATGCCGTAACATTATATACATTCAACTGCAAAGAACACGCAGTATAAATAACGTAAAGAACGACGCTTGTATAGGAGATATTCCGCGCAAGACGAGAGAGAGAAAACGGAACAAATGAAAAAATGAAGTAACCACCCGGGAATCGAACCCGGGATCTTCCGATTGCCGGTCAGACGCGATACCATTACACCATGGACTCACTCTTCCAAATGCCGTAATTCTTCTACATACTCGCAGAAACCAATGCCCCAAGGGGGCACCTCCCGCATGCCGTAACATTATATACATTCAACTGCAAAGAACACGCAGTATAAATAACGTAAAGAACGACGCTTGTATAGGAGATATTCCGCGCAAGACGAGAGAGAGAAAACGGAACAAATGAAAAAATGAAGTAACCACCGGGAATCGAACCCGGGATCTTCCGATTGCCGGTCAGACGGCATGCGGGAGGTGCCCCCTTGGGGCATTGGTTTCTGCGAGTATGTAGAAGAATTACGGCATTTGGAAGAGTGAAGTCCATGGTGTAATGGTATCGCGTCTGACCGGCAATCGGAAGATCCCGGGTTCGATTCCCGGGTGGTTACTTCATTTTTTCATTTGTTCCGTTTTCTCTCTCTCGTCTTGCGCGGAATATCTCCTATACAAGCGTCGTTCTTTACGTTATTTATACTGCGTGTTCTTTGCAGTTGAATGTATATAATGTTACGGCATGCGGGAGGTGCCCCTTGGGGCATTGGTTTCTGCGAGTATGTAGAAGAATTACGGCATTTGGAAGAGTGAAGTCCATGGTGTAATGGTATCGCGTCTGACCGGCAATCGGAAGATCCCGGGTTCGATTCCCGGGTGGTTACTTCATTTTTTCATTTGTTCCGTTTCTCTCTCTCGTCTTGCGCGGAATATCTCCTATACAAGCGTCGTTCTTTACGATATATATATATACATACACACACACACACTGTATATATATATATAATATATTATATAATATATATATATATACTATATATATTACCGTATATATATATATTATAATATATATATAATATATATATATATATATATATATATATACATCATTCAAATACTATGGTACCCAAAGTTCATATTTGTTAACACCTCGATAGCGGGCAGGTCAGGTCCCACCAGTTTTCCAGGTGCTACGGGGTACGGATTGTTCTTTCTACCGTGGATATCTCCTACGATTCCACACTCAGGACGTGGGCATCCATGCCACCAGCAACCGTTAAAGGAGTACACAGTCTTCTCACCAGTGGCACGGTCTTCGCTAAGACCATCAACCCAAAAAAACACGACCATTGACCTTAATGGGTACTTCTCCCGTGTTGTGGGCGTGTTTTATATACACACTCCGGTCTGATGCTGTATGTGTATGAGCCAGTAAATAGCCTTGTGCCCATAACTACGAGGGTTGTTTCTCTGAATGACGGCTAAGGTGTCTTTAGGCACGAAATTATTTTTGAACACAGTAAAGCACAATGAGGCGATTGTGGTTGCGACATGCAGCGGATCGCAGTTGAAACGGTCTATGTACACTGTAGGGTGGAGCGAAAAATACTTCTTTTCTAGTATGAAGTTCTAATAGTGATTAAAAGTTGCATTTAGTGGACGAAATATGCCTGCCAAAATATGAGTTCATTTGTTTAAAATTTTCAGCTGCCACCAGGGGGCTAAAGTTAACACAATTTTGTGTAAAAAGGAAAAAAATGCTTCTATTTTAGGTTTGTCAAACTATTATAAAATTTTATCTTAGAATTATCTAATAGTTTGATTAAGATTCTTAAATGATAGGAATTCGTTTTGTAAAAATGCCTTTTCATATGCTTAATATCTTCAGCTGCCACAAGAGAGCTGAAGTTAACACAATTTAGAGTAACTGAGTCATGTTGAGACTACACTGAATGTTGTGGGGGGGTTTGGGGAGGGTTGTGGGGGAGGGTTTTGGTGTGAAGGAATTTCTTTCTGTGAGTCATTAGAACAGTGTGTTAACACTTGTCTTCTTAGGTAGTAGGCCTAGTCGCTCAGTTGATCGGAGAGTTTTTTAATATGATCGGAATATTATAAAACTTTATTTTAAAGTGATTTATATAGAGATAATATTGATTTTATTATAAAATGCTTGTTATAATGTATTATATAATTTTAGTTTATTTATATAATATATTATATATTTATATAATATATTATATATACTTATAAAATATATTATATATTAATTATATAATGTTTTGATGTTACAGGATATTTTGTGATTGTGAATTTTTCTTAAAAATATTATGGCATCAAATACTAAATATAAACATTTCACTAGAGAACATATGAAGTGTGCCATATTTGAAGTACCTTGTGAGATGAGTGATATGCAACTACCAACTTATAACTGCATTATGAAAGATTACCTGTTCACAAAACATTTAGTGAAGGAGCAGATGAATAACAAGGAGCCTTCATTTTCTGAAATAGCAGAGGCAGTTTCCAAAAAGGTAGAAAATATTTGGAAGAAGGCCTCTTTGCCAATAGTTTCACATACACGCGTTTTACAGATGATGCGAGTGTACCATGATAAATACAGGTCCTTATTAAAGCCATACAAGTCACGCAAGGATCAGCCTAAGTACAAAAATCAGCTTGAAGAATTTGAAAACTCTTCAAAATGCACTTTGTTTGACATCTGCACCTGCAAATGTAAGGAGTTTAGGAGATGCTCATGTGAAAAGAGTAAGAAAGTCCCTCCAAAAGAGCAGGATTTTTTAAATGACCAACGAACACGCAGAATAATGGTGATAGGAAGCATTGACATAGCACACACAAGACGATTACAAGCAAGAGAACATCGAAAGGAAATGGAAAAAGCACGTCTGGAATCCTCACAAACAACTAGTGCTGCTATAACCAATACGTCCAACTTACAAATCGAAACAGAGACAAGTGAACTTCAACAACTAGAAGAGATATCTGAAGATAATGAGGAAGATACAACCTCGACTCAATATGTAATATCAGAACAACAGATGCGTGAGCCACTGCCTTCATTAGCAATTACTTGTGATAGATTTAAAATGTCGGACAGAGCTGGGGCTGCTATTGCTTCTGCAGTATTGGCAGATCTTAAAATTGTTACTCCCGAAGACAAAGGGAATATTATAGACAGAAGTAAGCTAAGACGTGAAAGACAAAAACAGAGAAAGGAACTACAACAGATAGGAGAGCCAAAAACCATGCGGGGATTATACTTTGATGGCAGAAAGGATAAAACAATGATTCAAGTCCAGGAGAGTGATGGCTCTAACCACCAAAGAACCAAACGCGAAGAGCATATCAGCATAATATCTGAACCACACTCTCTGTACTTTGCACATGTGACACCTTCCAGTGGCAAAGCTAAATACATTTGCACAGCGCTAGTGAATTGCTTGAAAGAAAGGAATGTTGATATAGGGAACATCGTTGCAGTTGGCTGTGATTCGACAGTGGTTAACACTGGTAGTATTGGAGGCACAATAAGATTACTGGAAGAAGCCTTTAATAAGCCATTGCAGTGGCTGATATGCCTTTTACACCTTAATGAACTTCCATTGCGCCATCTGTTTCATCACTTGGATGGTACCACTACTGGACCAAGAGCATTTTCAGGAGAAATTGGCCGAGCACTTTCAGACTGTGAAAAGCTTCCCATAGTTAACTTCAAACCCATTGAAATTCAAGAGGACATGTGTGAAGTTGATGTAGATGACATAAGTACTGACCAGAAATACCTTCTTGAAATTCACAAGGCTATATCAAGTGGAACATTCTCAAAGAGTCTTAGTCATAAGAGTCCAGGCAATATATCACATTCAAGGTGGCTCACCACAGCAAACAGGACTCTGCGGTTATATGCAAGCACAGAGAATCCTTCAGGCAATTTACAAGAATTAGCTACTTTCATTGTTAGGGTATACGCACCAATGTGGTTTCAGATAAAGCGTAAACCATTATGCCAATATGGTGCTAAACATATGTGGCATATGATTGCAAGAAGCCGGTATCTCCGTGAAGAGCTTAGGAGAGTACATGACTCAGTCATTCAGCGAAATGCATATTACGCAAATCAAGAAAACATTCTCATTGCAATGATAGCTGATGAAAGGGAGCATGTGCGTCAGTTGGGATTTAGGCGTATCATAAAAGCAAGGGCATGCATTCAAGAAACAGATGTTATCAGGTATTTTAAGGTGCCAGAAATAAATTTTTATGCCAAAGACTATACAGATCTCATTATGTGGCAAGATTTTCAGATAGCAGAACCACCGATAACCAAAGGAGTTTCTCTTGATGATATTGAATCATGCATCAAACATGGTACTACTCTTCATTCAGAATTATTTCAGTTTCCATGTCATACACAAGCCGTAGAGAGATGCGTCAAGCTCGTTACAGACGCTGCTGGATCAGTCTGCGGACCTACAAACAGAGACGGTTGGATTCGTGCTACATTAGAATCAAGGAAAAAACAGCCAAAATTTGACACAAAAGCAAATTACTAAATAGTCTTCAGCAAGAACCCTTTCTAGAGGGAGGTTGGTTGGGGAAAGGGTGGTAACTCCGCTAAGGCACGAAATAACGTTTCTTAACTGTCTCAAGCCAGTATAAAGGAGGAGAGACATCCTAATTTATTACTGTTCCCTTTTTCAAGTAAATACAGAATCATACTTAATTGTCATTTTTAAGTTAACTTCAGCCCTCTTGTGGCAGCTGAAGATATTAAGCATATGAAAAGGCATTTTTACAAAACGAATTCTTATCATTTAAGAATCTTAATCAAACTATTAGATAATTCTAAGATAAAATTTTATAATAGTTTGATAAACCTAAAATAGAAGCATTTTTTTCCTTTTTACCCAAAATTGTGTTAACTTTAGCCCCCTGGTGGCAGCTGAAAATATTAAAAAAATGAACTCATATTTTGGCAGGTATATATCGTCCACTAAATGCAACTTTGAATCACTATTAGAACTTCATACTAGAAAAAAAGTATTTTTCGCTCCACCCTAATTGTACAGCCTTCTAAAGACCTGGAAACATACTCTAAGCACGCGCACATCATTCACGCAATAAAGCTCACATTCATCAGCTATAGTGTAAGGATTAGCTTCATTAAAACTGCTGTAGTAGCGGTCAAAACTTCACGTTCACTATCACTCATGTTGGTGTAGTTAAAGTAATGTTTGGGGGGAGGTAGTCCTATGTAATTTAAAGTGTCGCTAGTGGGGAAAGTGTAAGGAAAATACCCTTTTGAAACTTCGGCGGCTACACCCATCACCTTGGGTACCTTGGCTAGTTTACAAGGTGTGAATAATAAAGTATCTTTAAACTGAACATTACCTCTTATCTGCATTTGTATAAGTTTGTTTCCACTTTTCAAGGGGTCGCCTGTAAATATCTCCGATGACTCGTGTTCAAGTAGTTCCTTATAAAGGAACTGTGTCAAATTTTGCCCCGTTATGGGCAAGAATATACACAGTCATTTTTTTAACTTGTCCGCTAACTTGACAATATAGGACATAAAGAGTTTCACAGGGCTGTTGTGTGCATTCGTCTTAAAAACGTTTGTCCGTTTACCACATTTATGACACTCATCACACTCAACCTCCATGCACTCATCGCAGATAGTCTGGCTTACGAGTAGATGTAGGATAACCTCTTTGGTTTCAGGGTTTGTGTAAGTTTCTATATCGTAGTACACGGTTATACAGGGTTTATTTTTAGGCTTAGCATCCTTCATATAACATACATGCTTTACTCCGTCCGCCTTATATTTTTCATGGCATATATGACAGTGACATTTATGCGTGAATTTCCCCCAATTAGCCATCATGTGAAACATATCACATTCACAGATTCTCATTTTCCTGCACATACCAATTGACTTATGTAGCTCAAAGCATTTATTATTGAAAAATGTACGTCTGCACACATTGCATTCCCTCTTCTCAGCTTCAACTACACGACTTTCACATTTGGGGCTTTTACACTGCTCACATACCATGTGGCACTCCTTACAATGCTTCACTATATCATCCGCAAACTCGAGACATCCCTTACACAAATCATGATGCCTTTCATATTTTCGACTTTTATCATAACTCACGTAAAGGTCCCTTATATAGCGGATGGGGAGATACGTTGACCCTGACAGTCCTAAAATAAGTAGAGGTCTTGCGCGATCTCTCACACAGCTTTTAAAAATATACACAGTCCTACGACGATCATTCATTCTAAATACAACTATACGAACATTCATTTTCTGCTCTACCCTTCTCAACTCTTCAGGACCCATATTACAATCAAACTCAAGCTTGCAATATGAAGCAAGTTTACAAGCATGCTGCACAACCGTAGGCAACCAAATTTTTTGGGCCCGTGTATTAAGCACAGTAAACATACGGGCCAAGACTATTACTATAAAGCCGCAACCACGATCGGCGTTTATATGCCGTCTGTAAATAGCCTGAAAATTGAAGTTAAGAGTATAAGGTGTGGCCGTATGTCCCGCAACACGGAATACTCTGTCAAGATCTATCATGAAGTTGTCCATGTTGAAAGCGATACTACTTTGAGAGGCCTGCATTATACGGCCCAAAATGTAATCTATATCCACAGTTGCCAAGTGTCTGAATGGTATTACTACCCAAAAATCATCTACATCCCCGTCATCTGACCCGAACCCGAAGGACAGACTCGTCCTGACTTCACTTCGTCGCGGTTCTGAAGGGCAAACTCCACAATACGTTCAACTACGCGTCGCAGCCCGTGTTCAACACCGTTGCTGTACAGGGTTCCAGGGTCAACCTTGACTACATACCGATTTCTAGTCAGGGCCGGTGTGGGGTTAGCGGTGCGCACCAGTTTGAATGTTATACCTTCCTCAACAACACGAGAAGCTACTCTTGTGGAGGATGTACCCGGAATTGAACAGGAATACGGGGGTACAACTTTAATTGAGGAGGGAGCCAGTGTAGGGGCTGTGTCGTAAGACGTAGAAGGCTGGGGCTGTATTACTGGGGATCTAACAACCGGTGCACTCCTGGCACGTTTTATACCTGACGCGGAAGGTTCTTCATCATCGTGCTTCCGCTTTGAACTGCCACGTAGTGGCGTTACAGGTGTCGCTGGTGATGGTTCGTCAGCGGGGGTGGAGTCTGTAACCACAACTACACTGTCATCGGGGTCGTCTGTAATATCGATGATGGGGACATGATGCTGTACCTCGTCGTCATTCACGGTTTTGTGGAAGAAGAGAAAAAACAAGATTATAGAATATAAGGAACATCACTTAAATTTTTATTATATTTTGTAAATGTTCCACTTAGGGGTGTGACGTGTTAGAGATGGACTCTGTAGAAAAATTCGGGTTCACGAGCCCGTCCACATGTATTATATCTGGCCCTACAGGATGGGGTAAAACTGTGTTTATGCTTAAAATCATTAAAGATGAGGGGGAGATGTTCTCAAAATTTGTGCATAAAGTAATATGGTGCTATTCGACGTACCAGTCAGTAATCAACGAGTACCAAGACGATATTTTGTTCAACAAAGGCGTATATGACGTTAATTCGTTAAAGGGAAATAAACATACAGTCATTGTAATTGATGGTGTCATGTTGGAAATGGATAAAACATTTGCCGAGACATTTACAGTGTTCTCCCACCATCTTAACGTAAGCGTATTCTTCATCAATCAGAATCTATTTTTCAAAGATAGATACATGCGCGATGTGTCATTAAATACACAATATCTAGTCTTATTCGCGCAACGTAGAGATGTCACAAATTGGGGGTATTAGCCAATCAAATGTTTCCGAATCAGCGTAAGGAGTTTTTGGAAGTTTATATAGAAGCTACAAGTCAACGTTACGGATATTTGCTTTGTGACCTTCACCCTCGAAAACGTTTAAAGTGCTTCTAAGAACAAATATATTCTAAACGAGCCTGAAACGGTGTATATTCCAGAATGACAAATAGGCTAAAGAAATATCGTGAATTAATAAAAATCTATCATCGATTGCCCCGGACATTGCAGCAGTTGTTTGTTAAAAATATCGACTCGGACTTTTTAAAATGCATCTGTGAAATCTGCCTTAATGTTATAAAATGTAATGTACCAATGAAATCCCCTCAGAAGGCTCGCCTACGTCGTTACAAGAACATAATACGTACGCACGCTCGTAAAAGTCAAACTGTGGGGAAGAAAATGCGAATTATTGTACAAAGGGCGGATCATTCCTCCCCATCTTATTTTCAGTTTTGAGACCTTTACTGACTAGATTAATATAATGAAGAAAGTGGTAGTAATTCCGCACGAGGTGTGTGCTTCACTGCAAAGTTCAAAGAGTCCAGACACAGTTCTAGAACCCCGTAAAAGTAGGCTTAAAAGAATGGAAAGCGAATTGATAGACCTATTAAACAGTGAAAAGTCACCTGATGAGAAAAGGATCTTATACCAAGAGGCTCTGCAGAAATTTCTTCATGAATGAATCCGACAGAAATCCCCGTGGACATGGGGCCGACGTTAGAGATGACCAACCAAAGAATAACGGAGCGCAACATATCGAGCATGTGTTAAAAAGCAGTCTCCTACATACACTGAGGAATAAAGGCTTAAGTCTTTATAATCTATTGAGTGAGGACTCCATCATACAGTGGATCGATACAGGCGAGGTCATGGTTGAAGGAACAAGGGTACAGGGATCGAATATCGTCGACATTGTACATGATCTGGTGAGAAAGTGGGACAGGCCCTCACCATCAGGATGGAAGCATATTAAAGCAAGACTACAACAAATAAATGTCCCCAAAACATTGATAGGAAATCTGAATAGGTTAAAAGACTTGGAGCAAGTCTCGCATATGCCACAACTGAGTACGCCGTTATCCACAACGGTAGCGTCTCTGAAGAGGAGAAAGAAGAGATCAAACAACAACGGCCAACCCTATCCACGTGTCTCTAAAATACGCAAATGGCTAACATATTAAAAAACGCTATTATGACATTTCTAACCCAGCCCCTATGGCGGTGTTGATAGACTGTACAGAGGTGTTTACAATAATGAAGTAGGGAAAAAAGATGTTGAGAGTTTTTGCGAGAGCAGGATGCTTATACACTTCATAAACCGGTGAGAAAAAGGTTTAAAACAGCAAGGACAACAGCGGCTTCGATTGACTCTATTTAATAAGCGGATTTAACAGACATGCAAAGGTATTCAGTATATAATGATGGCTATCGCTACATCCTATTCATAATAGATGTATTCTCTAGATATCTGTGGCTAATTCCTCTGAAAAATAAATCGCCTGAAATAGTTGCTAAAGCTACCAAAACGCTGATGTTGAAAGAAAACAGGGTTTCAGGCTATTTTTGTACGGATATGGGGAAAAAATTTATAGGCCGAGCTTTTCAGGACATGTTGACAGAGTTTAATATCAGTTACTACACTAGCAATTCTATACGTAAGGCCTCTTTAGCTGAAAGAGTTCAACGTACCATAAAGGAACGCATGCACCGCTATTTTACACATAAAAACACACAGATATATAAACATTCTGGAAATCATTGGCCTCGTCATACAACAGTTCATACCATCGCGCGACTGAGACAACACCTAACGAGATTTTAGAAAGAGGTACGCACACAGAGTGTGAGGTGAGAAGATATTCGTAGAGCACCGGCACACTCTACACGTTTCAAAATCAATAATTATGTAAGGGAAATAAATTCGCGGAGGGATTTGAGCAAGGCTGGACACGTGAGATTTTTAAAGTTAGGGCTATGAGACCTAAAGGTGAGATAATGCTGTATTACGTTGAAGATTTGAATGGGGAAGAAATTGCGGGAGGCTTTAACTACGAGGAGCTACAGAAAGTGATATATGATTTAGGAAAAAGTGTGTTTACAATTGAAAAATTTTGGGCAGCAAAGGTTCAGGAAAGAGAAAAATGTACCTGGTGAAATGGCTAGGGCACCCGGAAAGCTTCAACACCTATATAAAAGCTGATGCAATAATGAAGCTTAAATAGTATGCAACATGGCGCCTAACCACTTCTATGTCACACTCCCGTCCTCTTCTTCTCTAACAACACCCTGGCCAACTTTGTAACAGAACTCCATGGGCCCATTCAATTGGAATGTGATTACGGTTCTTAGAAATTGTGATGAGTGTGAAAAGGCAGGGTAATTAGGAATGAAACCATGCGTGCCGCCCGGAGTGGGGAGGCCCTGTATTACACTACAGTAGTAATACTAGGCCTGGGTCGTTATGGTGCGGCCGAGGATGTTGTGAGAAACTTAAACGGAAGTTTAAAAAGCTCAAATCTTACGGCTGATTTAGTATACGAAGTCGTAAACAAAGAAACCCCTGCACATGCTATGACCCTAAAATCACAGGATAATAGAAATGTTAAAGACAAAGGATTGTTCAAAATTATAACCGAGGGCCGATATGGAGCAGCGTTCCAAAGAGATACCTTTCACGAGGCACAACATGACTTGTCCAGCTTAATGTATCAGTTGAAATTGGAGAAATTGGGTGATAGCTATCCATCCCCAGACATGTGCTATATTTACAGCAATATCGTGGAGCATCAATTTGTTGGGGATACCCAGACGCGTCTGCTCCGCATTGCACACATTCCCAACCATAGAGAGAAGAGCTTGAGCATTACATATGACAAGCCCCATTATGTGAATGTTACGACTAATCTACCAAGAAATATTTCAATATATATAAGAACGATTGAGGGAAAAAAATTCCCATTCGGTGATGGGAGCTTAACAGTGAAGCTCCACTTTCGTCGCACTGAGTTATAATCACCCGAAGGCCTTTCACAGTCTATCGAGGGGTGAGATATCAGCGTGGGAGTGGGCTTGGATCAATTTTTTCAACCATACTACGCACGGCTGTCCCATTGCTGAAGAGGGGCGCCAGATACCTCGGGAGGAAAGCGTTACAATCAGGTTTTAACACGGTAGAAGACATAATGGTGGGGCTAAACCTAAAGAAGCTCTATAAAAACATTTAAAAAGTACACGGGACGAAATCATCAAAGATGCAAAGAGAGAAATGCGTAGTGGCGGGAAGAAGAAGAGGGTTGTCCGGAAGGAGGGGTTACAAACACGTGGCGTTAAACGTAAAAAGATATAAAAAAAGAAGAAGTGTTCTAAGCGAATGAAACCTATGGTTGATCATTTTTTTAACCGATATAAGCTAAGGACATTGCTCTCACGAATCATAGGCTGATTACTACTTATCGAGAGAGGTGGCACTATTTCTGACTCGTCATGGCACGCTTCATCCATCCGTGTAGCTCACAATATTGTGAATCGGAGCTGTCTCTCTTTGATATGCCCACAACACAAGTTTCTATTGAGCACAGTGACTTTATTACGATTATCCCATTAAACACAATTAGTTCCCCGAGTCCACCTATAGAATTCGTGATAACCAGCTCAGGCCCTTACATTTTTATCCAAGCTGCATGCACATGTACGCTAAACTACGTATAGCCCATTCAGATGGAACGGACTGCGATGATAACTATGTTGTATTTCCCGAAACAAACTTTCTACACTCCATATTCAGCCAGTGTGATGTATATTTAAATCAGGTCAACATCTCGGCAGGAACGGGTTATTATCACCTACGAGCTATCTAGAAAATATCCTCAACTTTTCAAAAGAAGCGATGGATACCTTTTTAACTGCCGAGGGTTATTATCAGCCTAAAGCCGAAAGTAGTATAAAGGACAAATTTACAAATTCTAAAAAGACGATATACGAATGCTTTGGACGCTTGCATACAGACTTCTCATTCCAGGAGAAACTGCTTATGAACGGCATCGATATGAAAATAAAGCTCACTCGCACGAATCCTGAGATCTGCATAAATCTGGGAGATGATCAAGAAGAGGGCGCAAAACCCGTTGTGATTCACATTATGGAAACATATCTACGCGTACAGCGAGTGAAACTAAGTTCACCAAAACAAATAGAAATTGAAAAAATTTGCTACATACCACAGTAAAATACCCAATTAATAGAGTACAGATCAAACTATACACAGTGCCGGCAGGGTTGGCCTCGAAGCAGATATAAAACGTGGCCCTGGGAGTTCTACCTAAAAGGCTATTAATTAGAATGCAGGATCACGCTTCGGCGAATGGAAAATATAAAAAGAACGCCTTTAAATTCGAGAATTTCGGCATTAAAAATATAACTCTATACGTCAATGGCGTTGCGTTGGGCGGGCTATGGATACAGACTATTCATCAGACGCTGTGTTCCCGCTTTGCACTAGAGCTTATAGTAATCTGGCCCATATTGCAGGTGCTTGTGATGAGCTCAAGAATGGGGTAACGCAGAAAGGATTCATCGATGAATTTAACCTTTACCCGTTTGACATCACACCTGACTTATCTGCTAGTGTAAATACACACTTAAGTCCACAACAAAGTGGGAACATCTCAGTCAGATTGGAATTCGCCAAGCCGATAGACGCGCCTATTAGTGTACTAGTATACCTCGAGTCACAAACCTTAACTGAGGTTGACCGCTTCAGGAGCAGTAGTCACTGACTTTTAAAATGGATGCGAATACACTTCAGAGAGTAATGAATAGTGACCGAATCACACGCTTCAAATTTATCGGTGTGTTTGCGAAGAGTGAAACATTTAAATTACCAACTATGAGAAAATGCGGGGGAATTATTGTCAACACGAACATTGCTGGTGGCAAAGGAATTCATTGGCTTGCAATATACTTTAAAAATAGGGAAAGAATGTACTTTTTTAACTCACTCGGGACTCGCCCCTGGAGTGACCCTGTTATGTAAAATTTCTCGAACAGTTGCATATCTCCGAAACTGTCTGGAATCCCCACCAATTACAAGGATATTTTAGTAATACTTGCGGGCTGTATTGTCTTTCACTTCTCCTGCACATGTCACGTGGAAGGGAATTTATAAATTTTTAAAAATTATTCGGCCCGTGTCACACTGAGCTGAATGATGAATTGATATGCATGTAGATAAAAAAGGTTCCCATTTGTGCGCAATCGATGTATTGTGTAAAGTTTTACTCGTATATATAAAATGTATAATTGCAACAATATTATGTAAAATATAAGATGTCCCCAATAATGTTAGTCTTGTGCTCTGTAGCTTATTTATTGGATGCTAAATCTGTAACTAATTTAAGCTGAATTGCTCTAATTTATAAAACATGATTTCTATAATTTAATAAATTGATGAAAATACACTGTTTCTTGTTCTTAACCAAAAGAAAAAAAAGCTTACATTAGTTCCCCGACGACCTGGCAATCGTTGGACAGGGTGTGAGCCAATACTTCGACCTCCGTATTCAGGTCACTGGGTTGACTGCGCTGCAGAACCTCCAAATCACCGTCGGTTATTTGTTTCTTCAAAACTGTCACGAAAAGTAGCTATAACACGTGTCAGATCCTCATCGGACCTTTAAGGAGAAAGAAAATTAACTTGATTAGTTCCTACATTTTTCTAATAATAGCCATATTGTGCGGAAGGATGACTAAGCACCGTCACAGAGTATCGAGCCCCTGGCAGATATTAAACAATTAACGATCCATCCACAGTAAATCTTTTTTCATTAAAATCCACTTGTTTTCATCAAAATATACACAGAGGAGCATACCTTATGAACCTTATGTTGTTTCGTGCGTTGGTCTCTCTTCACACGGAGGTCATAAATAACAACAGAAAGCCTAGCACAGTACCCTGTAGTAAACACGTAAAGAAGGCCTTGCAGTGAGCTTAAACTAATTTTACAAAACTCTACCCAGGGAAACAAACGCATAATAAAATTTCACGGATAATTTTAAATTAACTTGATTAGTTCATACATTTTTCTAATAATAGGCATATTGTGCGGAAGGATGACTAAGCATCGTCAAAGAGTATCGAGCCCCTAGCAGATATTAAACAATTAACAATTCATCCACATTGGATCTTTTTTAATTAAAATAAATTTGTTTTCATCAAAAACACACAGAGGAACATATATATATATACACACACACACACATATATATATATACATACATATACATATATACAATACATACATATACATTATATACATATACAATATATATATATATATACACATATATATATATATATATATATATATATATATATATATATATATATATATATGAAGAGAGTTACAAGTAGATTAATTTACAGCGCCAGAAATACATTTATCCTAGCTATCTAATATACTATTGAGCTAAAATGTGTCTATGTGTGTGTCCGCTTTTATCGGAACCGTGCACAGCCTAAACGGCATGTCGGAAAATTCTGCAACCACCACCAACTGATAGCCCATGAGCTGACGATGTACTCTGTCAAGTTTCCCGGTCCTAGGTCACCGGTTACTGGGTCGGAAGGCCCCAGCACCGCGATAAAACTACAGAAAAGAACGCAGCCGTGAAAATTTGAGCTTCACATTTATACTGTGATATATGTACTGCTACTCGCCGGGAGAGCGGGAAGCAGTATAGTGGGGAGAGAGGGTGGGGTAACTGGGGGAGTGGGGGTAGGGGTAATGGGGAGAGGGGTGGGGGGTAATGGGGAGAGGGGTGGGGGTAATGGGGGAGTGGGGGTGGGGGTAATGGGGGAGTGGGGGTGGGGGTAATGGAGAGTGGGGGTGGGGGCAATGCGGAGATGGGTGGGGGTAATGGTGGGAGTGGGGGTGGGGGTAATGGGGAGATGGGTGGGGTAATGGGGAGATGGGTGGGGGTAATGGTGGGAGTGGGGGGTGGGGGTAATGGGGAGAGGGGTAGGGATAATGGCGTTTTACTTTTGTGTGTGGGGGTAATGGGGGAGTTGGGATGGGAGGGTAATGGAGTAGAGGGGTGGGAGTAATGGGGGTAATGGCGTTTTTTTTTAATTTTGTAGCTTAGCCACTTCTTCCTATGAGGGCCTCATATAATATAGTAAAAAAAATACATGAAAAAGTGAAAAAAATGTCCTTTTCTCTTTACATTTGTGATTGATTGGATACCCCGAAAGGACTCACAATTTAATTGGGATATTTAAGCTCCATCCTTTCATCGATTTGCAGTTACGATTCATTACAATTTCTGTAATTATATTACCGATATTTTATAAAGTATGGTGGTTACGATTGTACCATCCAGTGATATGCCATATATATGACATATATGTGATATGCGGTACTGCTACCCGCCCGGAGGGCGGGTAGCAGTATATGTCACAGTGCTACCCGCCCGGGGGTAGTGGGGGAGGGGGTGGGGTAATTGGGGGAGTGGGGGTGGGGTAATGGGGAGAGGGCTGGGGGGAGTCGTGGTGGGTGTAATGGGGAGAGGGCTGGGGGGGGAGTTGGGGTGAGGTAACGGGGAGGGGGTGGGGGTAATGGGGGTGATGGCTTTTTTACTTTTGTGTGTGGGGATAATGGAAGAGTTGGGGGTAATGGGGTAGAGGGGTGGGGGTAATGGGGGTAATGGCGTATATAGCAGTATATGTCAGTGCTACCCGCCTGGAGAGCCAAGTTGTACAACGGTCGCGAGCGATAGCGAGCTACCGCTTGCACATACTATAGGGTACCGGATCAAATAATAAACACAAAGCAACTAGCCTAACTGGGCTCAAAAGGAAGATTAGCTGGGTGTACTACGCATCGTCTGTCAACACCGGGTCTCGAACCCGGTCGAATATCCTTTCACTTCAAAATACGTTCATTATGTCTTTTTATAAAACTAGTTAAAACTTGCAAGGGATAAGCACTGAATGATACGATGTATATAGCCCGAGAATGAAGTTTAAATCACAAATTTCTGCAACGTTTTGTGTGGAGAGGTTTCCTCCATCGGCGGCTGCGAAAAGATAAGATGGAGCGTAGCCCCTCCAGAGAGGTCCCCGTCTTCAAAGACCTGAGGGGAGCAGTAAAGCTGATGTGTCTGACTGGAAGTGTCCATGATGAGAGAATGTATAGTTACTCGTTGATAAAAATCACTGTTGTGGGATCCAGCTGAAAATGTTCCCGTTTATATACATGACCCCGATTGGCCCCACCCTCAGAACCCCCCAATATTCGATTCGCGAGTTTTCTGTGTGAGAGCGAGACTTTCCGCCAACCAGAGATCCTGGATTCGTTCTCATGCCCCGCCCATTGGGTTGTAATTGAACGAGCCGCGAATTCTGGGGGCGTGTCTTTACCAAATATGACTTATTCATTCCACAGATAGAATTTATTTTGTTTTAAAATAAATTATCGTGAAAGAGAATCTATTTTTATTATAAAGTTATATTAATATTTTTTTGTAATAAGGTTTAAAGATATATTAGTGTCTTAAAGATAAATTTGTATTGAAACAAAATAGTTGCGTAAAAGAGGAAAAATTAATAAGTTACCCCGAAATAGAATTTATTTTTATTATAAAGTTATATTAATATTTTTTTGTAATAAGGTTTAAAGATATATTGGTGTCTTAAAAACGAATTTGTATTGAAACACAATAAATGGGTGAGAGACGAGAAATGAAATGGTTATCCCTAATTTAATTTCTATTTTGTTTAAAAAATCATATTAATGCTTTTTATGTTATAGTTTAAGGATAAATTGGTGTCTTAAGGTGACATTTTGTTTTTGTATTAAACTTAGTTTATCATATTCGATTTTTTGTTTAAAAGATCATACACCCAACGTCAAATTGTCCTCGTGGTGTTCCACCATGAGAAGCTTAATATAAAAACTATTACCGTTGCCCTTTCTTTGAGACCTTGTCGGTCTATCCCCTGGGCCCATAGACATATTTGTTTATGCTTAATAGCTTTGTCTATTAATTGGGTCGTATTTAAAGACCTTGCCGGTCTATCAGGAGCTGGTAAGTAAAAGCAAGTAAGGTGAGTTTGGTTAGGTGATGCTAAGCTATACTTAGACGACTGGTGCTGTGGTGGTGTATTCTTTTTGTGTGGTGGTTATGCTCGTATATATTTTGCTACTGGGGCTTTACATGCATCTGATTATATATATATATATGTGTGTGTGTAATAATAGGGGATCTATGGGCGACTGGGCATATATATAGTCGGGGAGTGTACGAGTACGACGCGAAACAATATTTCACTTTCAGGAATGCAGACAGAACTCGCGGTAATGGTTCCAAATTAATGGGTAAACATTTTAATTCCAATGAAACTAAACATTTTTTCTTCAGTCGTATAGTTAATTTGTGGAATGGATTGCCAGCGAGCGTATTTCAAAGTAATTCGATCGAATCCTTTGAAAAGAAACTAGTATATGCTTATCTTGCCTAAAACCTCCAGTTGGAAGCATATTTTAGTGCATCGAAATATTGTAGAATTTTCCGTTGGATTCCCTCCTCTGTACTTTAAAATTTTCACTTCATCTTTAAATTCTTTCCTACCTCTCAACCTCTTTTCTCTACTTTGCTTTGAAACTTTCACTTGTCTTTAAATTTTCTTCCTTCTTTAAATTTTCTTTCTTCTAACCCTCCTTCTTAAAGTAGGGGGGTTGTTATTTTGAATTTTTTGGAATCCCTAAGTGGGGACCCCCTTAAAATATGAACCACCAATAGTGAAACTCGGGTCAAAAACGATTTTTTATTTTTGACCCCTCTGACCCCCATGTACATACCACCTGAAAGTATACATATGTGTAGTATTGTAAGCACACCGGACAAAAAATTAGTCACCCCTCTCAGAATGTACCTAATAACGTGTGACGGCGCCTCTGGCCTTGATAACCGCACGAATCCGGCGAGGCAGAGACTCTACGAGGTTGTGCATGTACTGAACATCGATTTGCTGCCACTCGTTCATCAGCCGGTCCCGAAGTTCCGCCAGAGTCCGTGGGTGTCTATTCCTGCGCTTCACTTTCTGTTTCCAGCCTGAACAACACCTTCGACGCATTCAGGATTAAAGGCTTCATTGGACCTGCGATGTACTCGTCGCCTCCCATCATTGGAGAACAAACAAAAACGGGACTCATCGGACCAAATTACACGTTTCCAATCTGCCGCAGTCCGGTTTTTGTACCTCTGAGCCATTTATAACGTGCCAATTTGGACTTGCTGTTAACAGCGGCCTCTTCCGTGGTACCCTGCTCCAGATGTCCATCGCATGCAGTTCTCGTCGCAATGTCCGTTCGGAAATTGGTCGCTGGAGAACCTCATTGGTTTCTTGGAGCAATTGTTCTCTGGTTTGAAAACGATTTGCAGTTACTAGACGAGAAACATGGCGGCGGCCCTATTGTCGAGAATTGTTTTCCGGCCACAGTTACGCCGTCGATTGTCAGTTGATTGCGAACTACACCACTCTTTGTAAACTCGCTGGACAGTACGCGTTGACACACCAACAAATTGGGCTACTTCAGACATTTTGTGTCCGTGGCTCTGCCAAACACGATGGCTCCTTTTTGCCACTGAGTAACGTCTGCCTCACGACCCATTTGCAGACTATATCCACACACTTTGTTCTTCACCACCTCACGAACAGATCTGATCCTGTGTGCTACGTCACCGCTACTTGTCACTTACCAATGCTAGATCAGCGCCCTCTGTGTGACCTTGAACTTCCTACTATCGGTGCTATTAGGGGTGACTAATTTTTTGTCCGGTGTGCTTATTTTTCTGCTATATAATCCATATTTATTGCCAGATTTGCTTTGTAATATGTTCTTTATATGGTTTACGGGGTCGGAGAACACGAATCTGTACTCAGAATTTTGAAAATCTAATATGGCGACCAAAAATCTCCACTTTTCATCAAACTGTCATGGATGACAGCATCCCAAATGTTATGATAAATACTAAAGAATGTATTAACGCACACATACAACACAGACACGGTCACCTTTCATACCACACTATCCAGTTGTCAGCCTGATTAGCATCAGCACATAAGTGACAACTAGTGGACCAACATCCAAACACCACATCTAATGCTGGTTTCAGGGACCGAAAATATTATTATGCTTCACTGTGCTTTCATTACAGTGTTGTATGTGCCTTTATTTATTCCCTAAGACTCCATTTCATGCCGCAAGGTTTTCCAGTCTGATGCAACTTGTTTTTTCTATTTTCAGATTTCACACCTGAGTGAACAATGAGCTACGCTCGGACGCCAAGTACACGCTTGTCCGCCCAGAAGACCTTGGGTTCAACAACCTACATAGAAACGCTGACTTTTCAAATGCTTGCTTCCAACGAAAAAGGACATTTTGGAAAACATGTTGTACTTACTTCGACCGGATAGAGCCGGTAAAACTGAGAGGTCAAAGGAAGTTGCAGCCGGAATTCTTGCGGACGTCCTTCACGAACACTGGATTTTTTGTAATATATATACAGAGACCACTAAACGCATCAAACTGAAAATTTTGGAACTGTATGAAAGATTCATCAAATTAGTTCAGACCAGAAAAAACCGCCGAAACGACAACTGTTCTAAACAAGTCGAAGATTTCAACGAAAAAGCGAAAGAACTTTTTGATATCTTCTGCGCGGACGATGAAGTAAGGAAACTCTTAGAAAATTTTTATGGTGTGAAAATGACTCGAGAAGAATGGGATTTTCTGAAAGACCAAAGACATAATAGAAAAATGTTTTGCGAGAGTTTTGTCGACAGAAAATGGAATAAGACCATGGAACGCAGGAAGAGAGATCTGCAGAGTTTGTAGCGAATGAGAGAGGAAGCAGAGATGGAAAGAGCGAGGAATAAAGAAATGGCTTCAACTGAAGGCTCCAGTGAACTAGCTGAGGATGATCCGAATCATAGTGACTTCCAAATTAGCACATCAGAATCAGATAAGCCTTCCACGTCTACGGGTCGAAAGCATCGTAAACTGTCCCCTAGACAAAAAAAAAATTGAAAAGGATGAGTTGCCGCCAAAGTACCAGCACATAAGAGAAAGTGTCAGAAAAGTAAGGCCCGAGGTTTACGAAGCAATGGACCAGCTCAAAAGTTCTCATCACATGTCAGATAGTCAAGCTGCGGGAGCCGTAGTGATTGTTGGCAATAAACTATTTGGTCGAAAATGGAAATTTCATGACGAATCGCCAGACTTAGTAGACCTACTGTAGACACTCTACCATAGTCTAGCAATATTCGACAAGCCGGAAAAAGCATTGAAGCGCTAGCATTGCATGAAATTGCGAAAGAGATCATGCAATCAGATCAAAAGTCGGTAGTTACCTATTCTGTTGGTGGTTCGGTGCAGGGAATGACGGTAAATGGAAAATACAGACCTCTCCCGACATTTCCGATTGCTACGGAAAGTAGAGAGAACTTTGCGGATTTGAAAGTTGCCATGTTGAACATACTGGAAGCAGCGAGCAGAGTTAGTTCGAAGGAACTGTTTGAAAAGATAGACTTTGTGATCACTGATCAGACATCCCATAATCTCTCTGTCGAACAAATAGTGGCCGAGAAGCTAGAATCAGAACATGCCCCGGATCATTTGTTTTGCAATGTCCACCCAACTCTCATGTTCAATCGAGTGATCACTAAACAATGGACCGAAATAGAAAATGCCATTGGGCGAGATAAAATATATTCCAGCTTTCTCGTCAATGCCACAACTTCATCCTCGAGTGTGACCGAACAAGCGCTGGACTGTACAACCAGATTGATAAATCATGACTTTGACCACAAACTGTGGCACAAAGCCAACGATTTCGACGCTCATATCGCGCCGAAGCGAAACAAATCTGCCAGTCTAAAAGATGAACGTTTCAACAGATTGACGTTGATATGTGCCATAACCTTATATCACATTGACGATGTGGGAACATTTCTCGGAAAATTTGAGCATGTGACGAACCAATTGGCCTGCATCGTACGATGCTTCCTGGATCTGGACTTCTTGAGAGTTGTGTACACGGCTGGAGCTCTCATTGGTCTTCATTTAGTGGAGCCGTTCCTTTCACTGACGATATCGACCAGTACAAATTCAAAGCTAATTCCAGCATTCCAACAATTATATCAAGACCTCGTTTCTACTGATCCGGCTAAACTGTTGGAAGTGGATACGCCGGCATTTGAGTTTGTGTCTGTTGAAAGATTCCAACAAACATGATATGACGATGATATTTGCAATGTTATCAAAGCTACAGCTCTCCAAATGAGTACTGAAGTCACAAAGGTTTTGGGTATGATATTGCCAAAGCTTGCTGAAGGAGTTCAGAAACAAAAAGGAGATATCTTTGGATTCAGAGAATTGACGTATCAGCGGAACATGCTCTCTCAAAAATGTACTGTGAAAAACTGGACAAGGCGCCAATTCACAACTTGGACTCTGAGCGCAGTGTAGGGTTCATCAACTATGAACTCGGCAGAAGAGGCGCCAAGCAACTCGCGTGCGCGTCGGCAGCGCAGGTCAAAGCTAAATTTTTTGCATTGATTCAAAAACAACCAACACGGTCTTTCAAAGACTATAGGAAAATTGGAACTGCAAAAATTCCGGAAATAATGAGAGAGAGGAGCGTACGACAAGAACAATTACAGAAGCAAGGATTACAGACTAAAGAGATTGCGAATGTCGCTGTAGACCGCAGGAGAAATAGAGACCTGGAAGAATTAAAAAGACTAGGAGGGCCATTCACGGCTAGTGAGCAAGTGGATAAATATCTCGAAGAATCAAATGTGGACAATTCGTAGAAGCTGAACCGTCTTTATCTCGAAGTCAGATATGCACGAGATACCGCTCTTTCTGTGCCAAAGACTAGTGATATATTTCGTCTAATGAAGGACTACAGAAAATTGCCCCTCCCAACGCATGCCACTAATTTGAAGCTTTATCTCAGGAATGTCAGCTGTAAAGCTCAGGTCACACTCAATGAGTTTAACCATGTAGTAGACACATTACTGACATGAACAATATGCGTGTATGGTAATATACTGTGATCTTTATACAAATATGGAAAGTGTGAAAATCATTTTGAAATCGGTCTTTGTGCACTTAGCACTCTCCTTATTGTCCTTGGTGGTCTCAGATGGGTTGAAAGTTCATGATTTGAGTGTATTAGTTCTCACAAATACCTTGTCAACTGCATAATTCTGTTCAGTGTTGTCGTAAACCCCCAATTAAATATAGTATAATGGATGTTCGTAGTATTTCCATCCACATTTCACTTTGAAATGCCCAAAAATGTGATTTTGACCGCCACCTTGGATTTCTGCCATAATGATTTTTCAAAGTTCCATTACGAATGCGTATTCGTGTTCTGCGACCCTGAAAACCCCATAAAGGACATATTACAAAGCACATCTGGCAATAAATATAGATTATATAGCAGAAAAACAGAAAATACACATATGTATGCCTTCAGAAGGGGTGTACAGGGAGGTAAGAGGTTTCGGAAAAAAAATTTAAGTATAAAATCGTGCTTAGAAATGGTGTCTCCAAATTTTACGCTTGTCCCGAGCAAAATTTAGAATTAACAACCCCCCGTACTTAAACAGACAGCCTCGTAGGGACCAGCCGGTCTGTTGCTGTTTGGTGTCCTTTGTATTCCTTTGTACTCCCTTGTATTAACGCGTAGTTGAAAAGTCTTACAGTAATTTACCTGATGTGGTATGTCACTTTTCAGTTTAAAATATTAGTTTCAGATCTGGTGGAGTCACTTTTTATATTATAATATTGGTATATGCGGCTCGGTGGCGTAGTGGATAGCGTCGCTGACTACAAATCCATCAGACCCGGGATCGAGACACGGTGACGGCAGGCGGCGCACAGCAAAACTCAGCTGTTCATCCTTCCACACAATAAAAAAAAATTGGTTGGTAGATAAATGGGTATCCTTGGTAACCTAGTGGTTAAGACGCTGGGCTGCTGGTGGGGTGTGGTTCGGATTCGACGTTAAACTGTAGGTCTAAGATTGAGTGACAAGCTTAGCCTTCGTCAGAATGAACAATTCGGGCGGAAACAAAACCAAGGTTAACCAAGGTATTTGCGTCACTTTGTGTCCTCTATAGGATCTAAAGCCACTTCACTACTTTTATAGTGGACCGACCAAAATTAAAAAATCGACTTTGAACGGCTTTTTTTGTTAATAAATCAATGTACCTGTGGGTGAGGTGGGTGGGTGAGGTAATTTTCGAGGCCAAACTGTGCAAAAAATTATATTTTCTAATTTTAATTTAAAAAAAAATATTCTGAGCCAATTGGTTTGACCAAATGTTTCATTTTGCTACACTTAGTGATAAAGAAGTATGATGACACGCTTATTCCATCCGAATTACCAACTCAAGGTCAAATTCAAGTTAATCACGACCGAAATTGTGCTAAAAATTTGTGTTTTGTTATTTTAGTTGGCGAAAAAAAACATTGAGCAAGTCTGTTTGTCAAAACAATTTATTTTAACATGATTAGTGCTTAATAAGTTTGATGGCATGAATTAAGTACTCACAGTAACAGAATTATCACAACTAAATCACAAAGCAGTAAATATAGCCCCATAACTATACAGTTTACACACTAGTAACAGCACCGAAATGCTGCACTGACAGTCACAATTGTGTGGATTGCAATCACTTAAGAACAGAGTTATTAGTTCCTTACAGTACATTCCAGCTTCTCTCGAGTTCAGCCCGGAAGAGAGACATAAATCTACTGTCCAGCTGGGTTACAACAACCGCTGTCGTCACAACCACAAGCTGTTGTACACTCATCCTTTTCCTGAAGCAGTTGCATCTAGTTGTCTTGCAATTTTTTTGCAACCACAAGCAAGAAGCTCCAGGCAGGCTTCAGGGATTGAAGGAAGTCTTGTCTACACTGGTAGGAGGCTCCCATCTTCCAACTTCCAGGCTGAAGTGTCCACCTGATCTTCAACATCTACGTGCTCTTTGTCAGCCTGGAGCCATATTTCGGCCTGATAGTTTGCCCGCTTGGCGTGGAGCTCCAGGGCATCCTTTGTCGGTGGGAGCATTTCCAGAGTCTTCTTGACCTTCCCAAAAAGGTGAACTCTGGAGTCATCAACTGTGTGTTGTTCCGGGGTGCCATACAAATGACAAACAAACTTCTCACCATCTGCGATATCCCCATCTCGACTAATGGCGTGCAGCAGGAGTGGGTGGTCACTGAACACCTTCCAACACTTCTTTTTTCCATGACCACTGAAGGACGAGACTGTGTCACACCCGGTCAAAGCGTGGAAGCTGACCAGGTTGTCCCTGACTGGGGGCGACAAACTCTTGAATACATTGTGCACGGGGTAGCATTTTCGGTTCTTGGCCGTTCCGCACAGCATCCATACTTCAGCGACCTTGGTGCAAACGAAGTGAATCAGCAGCACCATTACATCAGTATCTCTGCACACTACCAGTATTCGTTCATAGCCCTGGGACGCTGCATCACATGAGTGAAGGATGAGATTGGTGTCCGCCTCTTCATGGTTGCTATGCAGTGGAACGTCATGTCGCCTGGTTGACCGTACTTCACCAGCTGACATCTTTCTTGAAGATCTCTGCCCTTCTCAGTGATGACGTTAGACAGAAACAAGGCTAGGTCAGCCTTGTTTGTATCCAGGGCCATGAAGTTTTTCCACACTTCAGGCAGTCGAATTTGTGGGCCATCAATGACTTTCCGAATCGGTTTCTTATTGCTTGCACGCTTTGTCCTGGTAATTGCTTTGATCGATCCTTCCCCTGCGTACCGATCAAAGATGACATCAACTCTTGTTGTGTGTTCATTGAAATAACTCGTCACGGCCTTGAAGAACACTTCAGCATAGTCGCCGAATGTCCAGCAGCTGCCAGACTTGCCAAGAGCTTGGATGAGTGCATGGCCATCTATCATCACACAGGTCTTCAGCTCAGAGGTTGGAACCTCTGAGCTTATAGTCTGCTGAGCCACCAGGATGTTCATCAGCTCAGACTTCGATGTCGAATTCATCTCTCCTCCTGCCTTCGCCAGACTAAATGGGACTGGGGACAGTTCATGCTTCAAGACGTTTACCATCTCCACCATGCGACCTGCGGTCGCGGCATTCAGGAGCCGCTGTAGTAGCTTTCTGTCAGCTTCGATGGTCTTCTGCATGTTCTGCTTGGTGGAAACTGTAGCTTTGTACACATCAGCGAAGGTTTTCGACCGATGTTTCTTCATCGTTTCATGGAAGCCTACTATCTGTTCAATCAGTCTCTCCTTCATGAAGCCGATTACATGCTGCTTTCCTCGATCCTGAGCTGTCAGCAGGTTCTCCACAACATCTGTGGGTGCAGTGTCTTTGGTTGCCAGTGAAACAAGTGGGATGTTAGTGGCAGCATCTGTATCTCCTGCTTCACTCACGTGAACTCTGAAGACGTCAAACTGCTTCACCTGCTGAACTAGCTTCATGACATCATGAGCCCATCATCGCCCACAGTCATAGTTCTTGCTTTTCCTTCTGCTGATGCTGTGCGCAGGCCACCAGCGCTGCTTTGGCAGAAGAAGCAACAATCCTCACTGACATCCTGACGTTTCCTCTTGCGCTTGATGACAGATACAGGGTCCATTGCTGATGAGCTCCTATCTGCAAAGACAAGTGGGAATGGCAGTATGTAGTAGCCACAGATATATTGAAACAATGCGAAACATACCTATCCTTTAGCAGTATTATTATTATTATTTTACCAGCTGGCACTGCCTGCACTCTTTTAATTGCATATACCAAACCAATGTCTGGCCAGCCAGTGCATTGAAAATATTCAACATGTGAAAGTATGCTATTACTTGTACTATGGTAGTAGTATGCACATGCACACCCAGAGATGGGCAAGATCACCAACTTTGGTGATCTTGAAGATCAAGATCAGATCACCAGAAAAATGTGATCTTGAAGATCAAGATCAGATCACCAGAAAAATGTGATCTTGAAGATCCAGATCAAGATCGTGATCTTGAAGATCACTTTTCAAGATCACTTTTTAAGATCACTTTTATATGAATTGAAAAAAGTTGTACTCTTGTAGAGTAAACAAAAAAAATTATTTTGTTAATCACTCCTGAAAAGTATCACTCCTAATACTCCCCTGAGGGCTGAGGCAATACAAGCATCGCATCCTACCCATGTCACCTGATCTAAACCACGGGGATTGACGATTCCCCTTTCAGTTTTTCAGGTGGTAAACTTAAAACTTAGTATTATCATAACTTATCAGCAAAGAAAAAACTATTAAATGACCTACATATAGTTTTTAGTTCTATTTTTCTCAATTCTCATTTCACCAGGTCCATAACCCATATCAATGAATGGTCAGCATATATAAGTAAACATTTTTTACATAGAATTTAATTTTACAGTTTTACTGCAGTACGCAATTACTGACAATATAAGGGTAAAAACCGCAAGTTAAGAGTGTTAATTTAATGTTCAACCGCTGTAAACATTTGCTTTCAGCAAAACCAATTGTTCAAAGTTACCATCCGAGAGACGACTTCGTTTGGGGCTATGAACCATGCCAGCAAACGAAAACAACCGTTCCACTGGTGCAGAGGAAGGTAGCGTGGTGTTATACCTCTTGAAGATCTTCTTTATAGCAGGATACCTATCTAAAGAGTCGAGTGCCTTACTGGTGTCCTGCAAATAATTGAGGACTTCCAAGTCTTCCTTGTTGTTAGGAGCAGAGAATGAGCCGTCCATAGTTCTGAAGAAATCGTCTTCAGATGATGAGTCTGAGTTCACCGAACTATTACCACTGCTGTCAGAATTACAATTTCTTACAGCCATTTGCAGCTTGTCTTTTACTTGAGACTTGATTGCTTCATGATCGCCGAAATTAGGCCCTTGCAACAATGATATCCATCTAAGTTTGAAATACGGATGAGATACTGAGGCCAAAACGGCATCAGTTACCTCGGGCTCAACGACAAAAAATGACCAAATCTGGCATTGAAGCCAGAGACGACTGCTGCCAGTAATGGCATGCAGTGTCTCAAGCGCAGGTCGTTTGGTTGGATAGGCTCCAATCTTGCGAGGGCATCTTGAGTCACTAGGACTGTTGGAAGAAGACAACCGTAGTAGCATTCTTTCTCTGCCTGTAATTTGTTGAGGGCTGCTGCAATTGGTTTTAGAACAGACAAATATTCTGAAATAAATTCCAATTCATTGTCTTTGAGGATGGGTAGATTCAGTTCTTCAAGAGCTACATTCACGTCGTTCTTATGTTTATATATTTGGCTTAATGAGTCGTACATTGAGTTCCATCGGGTGACGCATGGGTACCTAAATTGGACGCCAGTTATTTCCTGTATTTTTTCTGCTGACTTGGGTTTACCAGCAGCATTCCACAGCGCCGAACATTTTCCCATTGCAGAATGCTTTATCTTCTTTAGTCCAGGTGAATTCAGTCCTTTATCTGCATCAGTTGTTGCTACCAAGTTCAATGTGTGGGAGGCACATCGAATATGGGATGATAGTTTCACTGACTCCTCTCCATGCTCTCCTGAATGTTCAGGAAAGTTGCTGATGATAACCTCTTCATCTGAATCTTTTTCATCATCATCTTCATCTGCATCATCTTCATCAATGTCGTCAGTACGATTCTGAACACGAACACCGAACTCTTTAAAGCATTTCACCATGTTCGATGCATTGTCGGTGACTGTAGATACAACTTTTCTATAAGATAAACCATGCTCCGAGTTGATCCTGTCCAATATTCCAGCAATTTTATCAAAGCTATGTGTTCCACGAAATCTTCGGCATGCCAGTGCAGCTGATCCTCGCGACAAGTCATCATTGATCTGTAATGTAAGAATATAAAATCAATGTTTGTATGAACATTTTTTTAAGCTTAATTTAATAATATTGGTTAGACACGCACCAGCTGAACTGCGCCACCAAACATTGAAGAGAAGAACTATGTGATATAAAGGAGGCAATTCAGCGATGAGTCGCCTACCATACCACCACATCAGTGACCCATCCCATAAGAGCAAAATGTGGAAGAGTCCATATTCACAGCCTGTGAATATGGACTCTTCCACATTTTGCTGTGAATCAGACACAATGACAGATGACAGAATCAGTGAATTAGTGTGAAATTACTGTGAATCACAGCAAAATGAAGACTCACCAAATTAATGAATGAGGAACACATGTCGAATAATTGAAAAGATTATACTATAAGTCTATCAGACTATCAGTCTATCACCAATGGTCAATTTATCAATTATATAAAAATAATACACTAAATCAATAGCATACCCAATGCGCAGTGACTCCCATGAAACTGCGGTGATTAGTTGACCATATGTCGCATGTAACACACACATGGTCAACTGCTGCCAGTTTTGCTTGTATGTCTTCCTTCATTTACTGGTTGTTGTTGCAAGAGATCTAGCCAGGGTGCGTCTAGATGGCACCTGAACAGCCGGGTTGACGTCTGAAAAAAATATTTAAAAATTAAAACAAATACAATAGATTAGCTATGGAAAAAATATCAAAATATTTAGCTAGGCTAGCGATAGTCTAATGTTCATACAAATAATATGATTAATTATTTTAATCAGATATTAGCTATGGAAAAAATAGCAAAATATTTGAGTTATACTAACATGAAAGAAGATCCTTAAATTCATGTAGTTCAACTAGGCTCAATGGTAGGAGCCCATTAGCCACAAGCGAGAGAATCTTCTTTTCAAGGATATCCTTGCATATTGGTGGTCCTGGTTTTTGCTTGGAAATGTGGAACATGCTTAGTGTTGACTGCTTGGCAATTTTGGCAGGGCCAGCATTGCTGCCGCTGGCATCTTCTTCTTTAGCTGGACGCTTGCGAGATTTCTTCTCCGATTCATATTCACCCAAAAGATCCGAATGTAGTTTCTGCACAAGAAAATAAATTATTATCATGCGGAGAGACTTCTTGAACACCCTGTATAATATTTATCAGAGTATCAAACTTCTAGTTGAAATTAATACTTAACAAGATTCTAAAATTTTGTTATCTTTAAAATTATTTTCACCATGATCAGTGCATTTTTATCCTATGTTAAATTGAAAGCCGAATTTCGTCCTTCAGTAACTAAATAGGAGAAATTACAGACATGGATCAGACAGAGAGAAAGACAGATACACCTGGCGTTTTATTATAGTTGGATATCGGCAGTTTTTAATGTAGTTACTAGTCCATAATCTATTAATATCTGAAGTGCACAATATATTCAAATGGACGTCTATGTAAATGTAGCATTAGTCTTGTATGGCACCAGTCACTTAAAATATGACTTGAACCATTATGTTAATGTTGCTGCTTACTACTTAGTTACTAAGTAGTACTAACCCTGAGGTGCCTCAGAAGATTGCTTGTTGAGTCGAGGCCAGCAGACAGAATTGTAGTTTTCTTTGTACACTGCCTACAAATAACTTTGATACTGTTTCCAGTTTTTTCGACAATTTGAAAATATTTTCCGTTCAATAGCACAGATTGATCCTTATTACCAACATTGTTATCTAAATATATTGAATACTGTTCTGGTGACAACCTAGAATATTTGGTTCCCTTGGGAGCCTGTTGAAGTTGTAAAATTGCACTCATTATTAAAAAATTCAATCTGTAAATAAAATATGTTTAGAATTAATTTATTATGAATACGGACCTTAGGCTATATTTTATGCCTATATATAATAATATATTAATAGAACACTTTTAACATAATTGCACAGTAAATTACACTTTTTACGAGCCTAAATTCCACAGCAACTACACCTTCCATGAGCCCACGCATGACGCAAGTCACCCAACTAACAGAAAACATAAACAGTCGGTGTTGAACAAAGTTGCCACCAGATGTCGCTTGGACAAAAAACAAATGACATTCGCATAGCGGCATATTTAA
The DNA here is from genome assembly GCA_023014485.1 of Bathynomus jamesi. Taxonomy (NCBI): domain Eukaryota; kingdom Metazoa; phylum Arthropoda; class Malacostraca; order Isopoda; family Cirolanidae; genus Bathynomus; species Bathynomus jamesi. Next base: position 440,627 of record JAJOZX010002642.1, on the reverse strand, counting down.
GAATCTGAAATTAAAAGTGATCTTGAAGTCTAAAGTGATCTTCAAGATCAAGATCACAAGAAATAAAGTGATCTTAGATCAAGATCAAGATCACCATAATAAAAGTGATCTTCAAGATCAAGATCAGATCACGATCTTGATCTTCAAGATCACGATCTGATCTTCAAGATCAAGATCGTGCCCATCTCTGTGCACACCTCACCCAGCATGCTAAATGTAGTTTTAATGGAAATAAAGACATCCAGAGTCATAGTTACATTCAATTATTACCCATAAAATCACAAAAATATGCTTTATGTGCTAATGATACACCTTTGAACACGTTGTTACATAGAGCCACCACTGAAATGCAAAAATTCAGAATTTTTCAGAATTTGACTTTTGTAACCTCGTATGGGACCTTCAAACCCAAAATTGAGAGTGGCATCCACCCACATCTTGTTTGGCATCCTCAATACTACTTATCTAAGGTGGGTGCCTGCTATTAACAAAAAACGCCGTTAAGTTTTTTTCTAGAGGACTTTTCAATTTTTGGCCGCCCACTATTAGAATCTGAGTGTCACTTTGTTAAACTTTTAACATTGGTATATAACTACGAAATATAGACCTTTATGAAAATTAACTTCTTTGAATAATTTTTCGAATAAAATTGGGTACAAATCCAGATGCCAGACACAGTTTAGGGACAGAGTCCATCGGCCCAAATTTGTAACCTAACCAATTTAATAGCTTAGGCTCTCCTAACTCAATCTAACTTAAGAAAATTAGAAAACAGATTTGTAGACTGGATCTACAAATATATTTTTTCAGTCATAGAGTAGTAGATTTTTTAAATAACTTACCATATGATTTGGTAAATAATGACTCCTTAATTAGTTTTAAGAAAAATCTGGACGCTTTCATGAATGAAAGAGATAGTTTATAGATTGTAAATGATGTATATTCTTAACTTAAGTTATATGGGCTACTTTGGTAGCTCTGTAAATAGTTGTATGTTAATTAGCTGACTTGAAATTGACATTCTGGACAATTTTATTATAAAATATAGCTCATGACTTGAATAACCTAACCTCGAAAGGCTCCAGTGGCTTCGTTTTCCAAATGAAAGGTAATGTAATGCTAACCTACCTTAACCAAACCTAATTTAATATATCAGGTGATTACAAATGATCTTCCCAATTTTAAATATTTATTATGAAAAACTAACAAAGCTACAGCGAAAAGCAAAATAAACAAATAAAGAACTAAAAAAGTTTTATTTGCAAGCTATTGAAGTTCAGTATGAGCTCCTTTTGTGGCTCGGCAGACATCAAAGCAGTATTCTGTTTCCCTCCATACATTTTGTAGCATATCATACTGAACTTTTCTAATAGCCTCACGTATCCTTTCCTTCAAATGTTCCAAAGTTGTTGCCATTGGTGGAACGAAAAGTTAATTTTTGACATAACCCCAGAGGAAGAAGTCAAGGGGGGTTGGATCGGGCGAACGAGCCGGCCAAGGAATGGGACCCCGACGCCCGATCCAACGAAGAGGCAATTACTCATTCAGGAATGTTGTAACCTCATTGTGGAAATGGGGTGGCGCACCATCCTGCTGAAACCACACATCATCTTTATCCTCTAGCAGCTGGGGCATCAGCCACAGCTGTAGCATATCGCGGTAAATGATACCGTTAATTGTTTGTTCAGCAAAGAAGAATGGACCGTACACTTTTTCAGCGGTAAGAGCACAAGTACAAATAAAAATGCCAAAATATTCTTTATTTATATATTTTGCTTTTCGCTGTAGTTTTGTTAGTTTCCTCATAATAAATGTTTAAAATCGGGAAGATCATTTGTAATCACCCGGTATTACCAAACTTTTATGAACTCTGTCTGACACCTGGAATTTAAAAAAAAATTATAATAGAACACACACACACACACACACACACACACACACACACACACACATAAATGTTTACACAGGATGGCGCCACATGTAAACTTATCACAGATGTGCGTTTTGCAGAGATTTTCCTTCTGAAGCAATTTGCAATGAATTTTTGGGGGAATACATATTTCTAATACATATTTCTTTATTCATTGAAACTTCGGGGAGAAAAATCTTACACAACTTGTCAAAGTATAAATAAAATGTATGAGTATGAGGAAGAGGGACAACATAATATAAGCTAAAAGAGACAGTGAACTCATTGAACGAAATTTACACTGTGGTGTAAACTAAAAAACACGATAGACTGGATACAAGAATTTGTTCATAATTAAATGAAAAAATATGGTTATTCACACTAACATGATTCTGTAAATACGCGTAAAATTATTATTTTGAAAGACAATGACAAAAGATCAATAAAAGAAGCGAATATACTGTAGTTATTTGTACATATGCAGAGTGATCTTTAAAAGTGTTTAACCTCTTTCGCAGCATCTAAGGTCATATGATGGAGAGGACCTACGGTTTTACGTGGGATCCGAATCATGGGTTGCCACATAATCTGGAGGTAGAGGACGGCTTCCCATCCAACTACCACCAAGACCCACTGTTGCTTAACTTCGCCCACCGACGGGAATCGGTGTTACGACATTGGCCACATAACCCATAAGAGTGTGTCAATTTTAGGGAGCAAAGTGAAATCTTTAGATTTTCAAAGACTACTAGTGACCAAATGATGCATTTTTATGCGCTAAATCGAAATATGGCTTTAAAATCCAGATTTGACCACTCCTAGCTACTTATATTTGAAGTTGAAGTTTACGAAAAATCAGCAATTTTTGCAAGAATTTTTTTATTGTATATAACTACATTTTACATACATTACATACAATTAAAGACATTTTGATAGTACTGGGTGATCCAGATAAATGGGACCCATAAAAAAGCCAAATATTCTTAATATTTAATTCCTTTCAAAAAAACTATATATCATTCGAAAGAGTAGAGTTACAAGTTTATTATGAAATATTTATTTTTTAAAAATGACTCCTTTCAAATGTGCTCCATTAGTTGCCAAGCATTCCAGTGTTCTCGCTTGTAAGTTCTGCATCACTTTTGCAAGAGTGTGCGGTGGTATGGCCTGTATCTCATTTGTGATGGCGGCCTTCAATTCTTGCAAGGTCGTTGGGTTATTTCTGTAGACCCTACTCTTTAAATATCCCCAGAGATAATAATCTAAGGGAGAAAAATCCGGAGACCTTGCGGGCCATTCAACGTCTCCAAATCTTGAGATTAACTCGCCTGGAAACGTTTGACGCAAAACTGCCATGCAGTTCCTCGTGGTATGGCAGGTAGCTCCGTCTTGTTGGAACCAGTGGTTTTCTAGACAAAGATCTCTTAATTTAGGAATAAGGAAATCGGTCAACATTTTTTCGTAGCGATCACCATTTACAGTGACCGTGTTTCCGGTGGAATCCTCGAAAAAGTACGGCCCTATGATCTGAGATGCAGTAAGACCACACCAAACAGTTACACGTGACTATGCAACGGGACTTCAGTAATATTCAATGGATTTTCTGTTGCCCAGAAACGACAATTTTGTTCGTTTACAGTTCCATTCAAGTGAAAATGGGCTTCGTCTGACATAATCAAAGTTGCTAGAAAATTGGTGGTGTCATTTACCTTCTGTTGGATCCATTGACAGAATTGTCGTCTTCGTGCGAAATCTCCATCGTTTAGTTGTTGCACTGTTTGAATTTTATATGGAAAGAGCATTAAATTTTGCTTGAATATACGGTGTGTTGTTCCATATCCAACTCCTAACAGCTGAGAAGCACGTCTGATGCTTATGTTAGGATTATCCTGTACAATTTCATGAGTTCTGTTAATGATCTCGTCTATCCTTGCTGTGCGCACTCTTCCAGTTGGTTTTCTTTTCCAATGCTGCCAGTTAGGGAAAAATTTCTGACACACCGACGGATTACTTTCTTAGAAGTGATTTGACATCTGAAAATTTGTCTTGAAAGATCTTTGAGCTGAAACTACACTTCTTCCATGCTCATAATATTGCTCAGTTATGAAACGCAGCTGTTCCACAGTCCATGCAGTCATCTTGAAGGGTTAGTTTTAACTAACACTTTTATTTTGTTTTGTATCTTATCTTGTCTTGTATTGTCAAAACCTATACAATCCTGTACAAACTTGTAACTATCCTCTTTCGAATGATGCGTATGATTTTATAAAAGGACTTATACTTTAAGAGTTACAGGGGTTTCTTTTGGGTCCCGTTTCTCTGGATCACCCTTTATTTCAATATTAAAACTTAGAAATATAGATAGGTTTCTTGAACTTTGCCAAGGATGCCATGTCTGCCTTGCTCTTGTTCCTGGACATGAGCTCCCTACTGGCCACCTGGCCACTGATGTACGCCTCCTTCCTCTCTTGTGAGTAAACGTGTTGTGCTGCTTCAGTTGTCATCCTTACATACCTCTCTACTGACTGTGTGTGTGAGGGCCATGCAGGAACTTCCATTGGTCTATCCAGAAACTCCTTGATTGCAGCAGTGGTGAGGGAGCAGGTCAGAGGAGGCTCAGTCACGCCAGAGTTCCAGTCAATAATCTCCGAGAGTTTGGTGGCATCTGGGTTGATGTCAGGAGTCTTCCTGGGTCTGACACTGCAGTCTCCTACCTGTGTGTCCTCATCTCCTTCACCTCTGATTTCCAGTATCCTCTTCACTTCCTCCCTCCTCTCCTCCTCCACCTCGCTGCACAGCATGGCCTGGAGCACAGCCTTAGTGTGTGCATACCAGGCTGATCTCTTCACTGTAGGCATCACTATTCCTATCACCTCCTTCTTCTGACTTCTGAGCAGCTCCAGCTGGTACAGTACATGCCTGAGCCCCTCCACCCAGCTGTGATTTAACTTGATGTTGAACCAGTTTGGCATGTAGACTCCCACTATGAATTCCACAATTATCCTCAGATTCTTCAGGTTCCTACCCTTCAGCCCATGTTTGGAAATCCACAATCTGCAGACCCTTAGAGCCATGGTGACCCACCTACTGTGACAGACTGGCCCAATCTCCAGGAGAGCTAGACTCTGAGGTACTCTCCCGACTGATGGCAGTGATGATTCTGTAGCATATGATTGGTCTGTTCTGAGGTCCTTGACTACTCCTGACTGAGATGGGGTAGAGGAGGACCAACAGTGATCCTCGTGAAGTTTGGGTTGATCTCCAGCTCAGTGGCAGTGTCTAACATCTTTCCTAGGGCCCAGACCACTTGTTGTTGCTCAATGTCTTGCCATCCAGTGCAGTCACCAGGTGTCTAGACTCAGCTCCCCAGTGTGCAAGTCACAGATAACCACACCACTTCCTGCTAAGCTTGGCCTCCGCATAATGCATGCATTACTCCTCCCTCCAGCCAGTATTCACATTAGTACTGTCACCTCCTATGGCCAAAAGGGTCTGGTCTGCTCCTCTCTCTCTTAGCCAGTTCACCAGATGGTCAGCAATGACCTCAGCATGACTTCTCTCCTCTGCAGCTTCCTCTGGTACAAATGCCACAAATATTTCCCACCTGGTTCATTGCACACTGTGTAGTGTCTTCCTTAATGAGGCCAGGAAACTGCTGTCACTGCCTCACTTCCATCATCACTTTGGTGTCATCTCTTTTCCCATCAAAGAAGATACAGGTGATGCCATTTTCCTAATCTCTTCATCAGACTTCTTGACCAGCTCCTTAGTCAGTCTCTCCTGTGCCCTCCTCACCTTGTTGTGGTCAATCACCAGTGCTGTGTCAAACTCTGTGATAAGACCAGTATCAATCCAGGCAGCAGTGGCAATCTCTGCAGTCTCTCTCTCAGCCCAGTGTGATGTCTCATGCTAGCCAGAACTATGTCGATGATATCTTCAGTGTTGTATTTCTTCTTCTTGGCCACAGGCAAGGAAGAAGTTGTCGCAGCCTCTGGTATGAACTCTTCGTCCTCCTCTCTCCTCCCTGCCTCCTCCAGTATATCTCCAGTCTCCTCCAACTCCATCTCCAGCAGTGACTCCTCCCTCAACTCCTCTTCTTTCTTGGCTGACTCCTCTGCCTTCCTCCTCCTCCTCTTCCCCTCGGCCTTCTTTCTCTGCTCCTGTCTCTGCAACACTGCTTCCTGTCTCCTGGTCTCAGGGTGACCAGCTAGACCCATCTGGTGTGCCCCCACACTGCTCAACTTTTCTCTCTGACCTTTAATGAATGCAAGCTCCTGCACTGGTATCTTCTGCTCGCTCCTGCAGCTGCAATCAATGTGAACCTCACTGTTGCAGACAGGGTTGCACCCAAGCTCACTGCAGCTCCTGATCACACAGTGACAGGTCAGGATGTCCACCAATTTGTCCAGTTTCATCATGAACCCATCTTTGCCCTCTAGCTTCATATTGCCAATGGACACCTTCACTCCTCATCCCACATGCCTTCACTTTAGCCCTGATCCTGACCTCAGTGTTGATTACAGATCCTGTGAATAGAGCGTTAGTCCTTTCTCCACTGAGCCAGTAGCCCTGGAACAATGCCGTTGTTAATCAGGTCATTAACTGAGTAATTCCTCCTGTCTTCCTCACTCATCTCTCTCCTCAACAAACCATACCTCAGAAGATCTCTGGCTGTGGGCAGCTCAGCAGGGGAAGTTCCCTCCCAGTCCCACCAAATGACTTAGGTGACAACTTGATTTGCTTCGGGTTCTGATTTTTTTCTGACTCATCCTGTGGACCTGTTAACAAAAGAAATGTCATTGAAATTTGGATAGGCCTACTGATTATGATTACATAAAATTAAGTTAATTGAAATTCTTAATATCTTCCTATAAGCTCAGATAAAAGGTTGTGTTGTTATAGGTACAAGACTTAATTATTCAAAGTAATGACAATTTCATATATCTATCATATCAAAATATACAGAAAGTTTGGGTCACACATAACATTTCGAATAATTTGAATTACACAATATTTACATTACGAAGTAATCAAAATTGTCAAAAAGGAGGGAAAACACATGCATTCACAATCAAAACTCCAGCATTTGTGACTACGTGAAACTTAGAAACCATACTGCACACCAAAAATAACCAAAGTTGACCACACATATCAATGGCATATTGATATACGGTGCTACAGTCATATTTAGGTTATATTTCAAACCTTTATGGTAAAATATAAGTAGGTAAATGGCTTTTTTAAACAACACTAAAGATATTTCTAAGTTTGCTAGATAATATGACATCATTTGAGCATTAGTAGTTTTTGAATTGTTGACTTTACTAAAATTGACACACCCTAATAACCCATACAGGGCTGAAGTAACATGGTCGGACGTGGCACACATAAAGAGGGAATTAACCTTCCTATGTTACATATTTTATTTCAGCCTTCATGTGTGTGTGTGTGTGTGTGGCAGTGATATTGCGAACTTTTCGAACTTGTGAACCAAACCGAACAAATGGAATGCCACAATAATCAAAAACTGCAAGAGCGAAATCGCTAAGGTCCTATATTGAATATGGAGACAATCATTAGACACGAGAAATACCGAGCATCCTAAAGAGAGCGAACATAGTTCCAATATATAAAGGAGGAGATCAATCCGAGGCTAAAAACTACAGGCCGGTGTCGCTTACATTTCATCTCACCAAAATATTTGAAAGACTAGTTAGATAAAAAATTTATGACGTTTTGGAAACTGGGAAAAAATTAAATGATAACCAACATGGATTCTGGTCACGAAGTTCATGCCTATCACAACTAATGGAACACTATAACATTATTGATGTACTCGAAAACAATGAAAACTATGATGTGATATACGCAGACTTTGCCAAGGCGTTCGACAAATGTGACCATGAAATCATAGCACATAAACTGAAATATATGAGAACAACAGGAAAAGTAGGAAAATGGGTATATAATTTCCTTAGTGAGCGACAGCAAGTTACAGTTCAAGCAATATCTTCAGCATAGTCAGAGGTCTTTAGCTCAGTACCACAAGGAACAGTATTAGCTCCATTACTCTTCATAATCATGCTAACTGATATAGGTGAGAAAGTTACTGGTAGTGACAGCACAGTAACATCCCTTGCCGATGACAAAAATTACTAGAAAAATAAGAAATCTAGAGGATATAGGATCTCTACAAACAGACATGAATAGAATCTACAATTGATCTGGAGGCAATAATATGAAATTTAACACAGAAATTTCGACTATTAAGGTACGGAAGAAAGGAGGACCTAAATTCTATGGAATCCTATAACTCCAAATGGACAAGAAATTCAGATAAACTTTGAAGTAAACGATTTAGGTGTTGTAATGACTGATGACGCGAAATTTGAAACAAAATATGGTTGCAGTAAACAGAGTAAAAAGAATAACTGGACAGATACCGTGAACCTTTATAAGAAGGGATAGGAATATAATAATGCCTCTGTTGAAAACACTGATTGTACCCAAGTTGGAGTATTGCTCGGCCTTAACATCTCCACATGAAAAAAAGACATTAGTCAACTAGAAGGGATTCAGAGAAGCTTCACAGCCAAGATCAGTGGATGCAAATAACTAAATTACTGGGAAAAGTTACGTGAATTAACTCAATATTGCATATATTTATTTCGTACATTTAAGTTTAAGCAGCCCTCTCGCACAGCGTTCAACTTCCAAACGAAGCTTGGCCGAGACTCAGTCAGAAATCAGCCAGGAGATAGAATGACTCATTGAAGGTCGCGGGTTTTGTTGCTTAAAATCAATTTTGTACATTAAAACAATTTTCCATATGTTGACTGAGGGCAAAATGATGCAATATAGGGTTAAATTTATATTCGCTGGGAAGAAGAGAGAGGTACACCATTATTTACCCTTGGAAAATAATGGAGGAACTAGTCCCTTACCTTACTTTGAACCCAATAACCACTCAAACAGCAGTAGAAAGTAGGAAAAGAATAACGTGTCGTGTTCCCAAACTAAAGGCTAGATAGGAAACATCATCAACCCTGAAGGAAAATAGTTTTGTCATGAGAGAACCAAGACTGTTCAACCAGCTGCCCAAGGAACTAAGGAACACGAGTAGTGTAGCGGTGGCTATCTTTAAAAGAAGACTAGACATCTGGGAGAGCAAGAAACCAACTCTTTACTTCATCAGGCCAACTCAAGAGGAGGGGCAATGAAATAAAAGTCGAAAGGAAAATATATATATATATATATATATATATATATATATATATATATAAGGCAGTGGCGGTCCTAGCTTACATGACGCCCTGGGCGAACCTCACCTTCAGCGCCCCCCCCCCCTGTTCGCCAACACACACACATTCGAATCCCCCCAAAATAAAGGACAGACATAACTCTTTCACAAAATAACTTTTTATTGGACTAATTGTTGGAACTTCAGAACCAAAACAAAGACTCAAATTTCTGAATTTTACAAATCCTTCATCACGTAAATAGAATAACTCACTTAAGAGAATGTAATTATGATACTATGAACAGGAAAAATACAAATTAAATTGCACAACTGCCATAAATAAACTAGAGAATCAAATTTCTAAATTGTACAAATGCTCTATCACATAAATAGAATAAGACACTTAAGAGAGGGTAATTATTATGCTACACTTTGAACAAGAAACAAAATAAATTGCACCACAGCACAACTGCCATCTAAAGCCTGACTCTTCTTACCTTCCTTGATGCAAAGTCATGAATTAAATCATCATATGAAATCTGCTCAGCAATTGTATGATTTATACTGATGATGGCCAGACCGGTAAGGCGTTCCTGTGACATAGTTGACCTCAGGTAGGATTTGATGAGCTTCAGCTTTGAAAAGCTCCTCTCTGCTTCAGCAACAGTGACTGGAAGAGTAAGACCAATTCTGAGAGCAGTCCACAAATTTGGATATATTTCAGAGAGCTCCCTTTCATGGATAAATGTCAGCAGTTCAAGCAAGGATATGGTCTTTGATGGCAAGTCAGGCAAGTTCTTCAGCTCCTGTGCAAGCTCTCTGCCATCCAAGTCAGATTGTCCCTTAAAGTGTAGTGTATTACTAAGGTTCACACATTGTTCTGTCAGCTCCTCAAATGTGAGATTTTGGAAATGTGTCAGCACTCCAAACTTCTCTCCCACAATTTCCAACGTGGAAAATCTTTCCTGAATGGCTGATGTTGCAGCATCAACCACTGCATTGAAAAATGTCACCTCCAGCTTCTTCAAAGCATCAATCAAGGGCTCATCAGATGCTTCATAGGAGAAGTGCCACTTTGTGGACCTCAGCCGTTTTTGTTTTAACACAGCCTCCACATTCATTTGTTCACAGATATCTGTGGCTGCCATTTGTGCAGCCACAAAACCTGTTGCCCTGTAATTGCGGAGACCTCTCTCTGTTTTTTTTAGGAGATTTACTGCAACATCAACGTGCATGCTAGGAGACTGCATCTGCTTGCTCACATGCTGAATTTGGCACAACAGGTCATGCCACACCACTGAACAAATGGCGAAGCGGTATGACCCAACCTCCTCTGACAGAGATTGAGCCTCGACCTTTATTACAGAGTCTTTGGTGTGGTCCCTCACCTCGATTAGTGCATCTCTCACTGCAGCTGCCTGATATCTCAGGGGCTCCACACTCTTGATCTTGCTTTCCCACCTTGTATCAGACCACATCTTCAATGTGATGTTCACATGTTTTTTCAAAATGGCCCATCGTTGTGTGGAGGCTGAAAACAAGTTGTAAAGCTTCTGTAAGATGCCAAAGTAACTTGTGGCATCAATAGATCCCTTAGCAGCATCGGCCACAAGCAAATTCAGAGAATGAGCCCCACATGGAACAAACAGAGCTCTGGGATTAATTTCTAGGAGCCTGGATTGAACACCCTTGTTTTTTCCCCTCATGTTGGCCCCGTTGTCGTATGATTGTCCTCTACAGTCCATGAAAGGAACTTTTAGCTCCTCCAGTCTCTTCAGAATCAGAGATGCCAAATGTTGACCAGTGGACTCCTCTGCCTCCAAAAACCCCATGAAATGTTCCTTTATATGGGGCTTCCCCTCCAGTGACACAACCCGAATCACAACTGACAACTGTTCAGTGTGGCTGATATCTGGAGTGCAATCTAGAATTATTGAAAAAAACTTTGATTGTTTGATGTCGCTCACCATTGCTGAAATGGTCTTGCTGCTCGACAAATCAATGAGTTCGTTTTGTATGTGGTGGCCAGGGTAGCTGGTGTGACTGGAGGTCCCTTTTTGGACACGGTTAATGTGCTCTTGCATTATAGGATCAAATTGTGCCATCAGTTCAACTTCTTTCAGAAAATTGCCATTTGATGGTGAGAACAATTTTTCTGTATGTCCCCTTAGTGCCAAATTCCTAACTGCCAGAGAATGCACAATAGCAGTGAGACGTGTCAGCACCGCTCTCCATCTCAACTTCTCAGCCTCCAGAAGTGCCATCTCCTGCTTGTCAATGGTCTCCCCCTTTCTCATCCTCACTGCCAGTTCTTTCCAGATTTTCATAGAATTTAGGTGTTCTGAACTGTTGTCATGTGATGTGAGCAATGAGCTTGCATGCTTCCAGTCCGAGAGTCCCAAACTTGTTAAATTTATTTTCCTCTTGGAAAATAATGTACAACAGAAACAGAAAAGGCTGTTGTTTTTTAAGGAATAGACCAACCAACTTCTGGTTATATTTTCCCCACTAACCAATGACTTCCTGAAGTATTGATGGTGGAAACTTCTTCCGTCACTGTCGTTTCTAGGGAATACAAAGTCAGATGGTACTTGACTTGGTCCCCTGGAAACCAGTTGTGTCCGAATTCTCTCAGTCAGAACTGAAGGCCAGTTAGCAGGGTCGGTGGACAGAGACTCATCCTCAGGAGGCGATTCTGCTCCAGGCATTTCTAATAGAAAGAACAAGAGCATTACTCATTAGTATACACACCTAAGTTAGATAACACATTATTCACAGCACTTTGTTATGGTGGTGGTGTTATGGAATTATGGTGGTGAAACACCACACATACCCAGTAACCCAGACCCAGTGATAATAACATTATAATTTATAACTGTTTGCAAAATGCTTTGCAGGGATGCACACACATACACATACACACACACAGGCACACACTCACAGACATATGTGCACACAAACTCACCTGAAGAGTCCTGCCGGGGAGAAGTAGAAGCAAATGGGTCTTCATCCTCAGGATCAGACTGCATTTGTGGAGACATATGTGAGGCTGAGGAGGTAGATGGCTCCTCAGCCTCAATAATGGCAGAAGTAGACGGCTTCTCATCCTGGCTAGTGGCAGAGGGTGTTCCAAAATATTTCAAAAGTGCCCCTGCAAATAGTAAAATAGAACATAACAGACCAATGCATGAATAGGCTAGTACAATTAATTTAACATGTTATTAAGCACAATTTATTAAACTTTTAGAATAGGAAACAAATGAATAATACAACCTCCTTGGTTAATGGCTAATTATATACATAATAGTACACTTCAAATGACTCAGAAAGCTATATCACAAAATAGCAGTGCAATATAGCAGTGAAGAGTAGATGACATAGCTCTATACCTTTATCTTTTGCTCGTTTCTCCTCTTCTTCTTTCCTCTTTTTTCTAAACTGAGCACCTGATAGCTTTGACCTCTTCTTATCCATTTGCGGTTATTTGACAGACCTTAGTGGCTTAGTGTGAAGATTCGTTCTGTAATAAATAATATACATTTCACTATTTAACCAAACCCAGAAAAATAACATTACATATGTTAAAGTATGGGCCTTTATTCCCAATAATATTAATCTGGAAGCATTTTGCATTGTTTAGGTCTTTTATGGGAAGGTTTATGGAAAATGCAATAGATGGTTTTTTATTAATAAAAATATATTTATTGATCTTTTATTATTTATTTTATTTTATTTTTATTTATTTCTTTATTTATTTATTCTTATTTTTATTTTTTTTGCAGGCGCTCATGCCGCCCCTCCACAAATGCCGCCCTGTGCGGCTGCCCATATTGCCCATATGAGGAACCGCCACTGTATATAAGCAAACAACCACAGGGAAAAGGAAAAGGAAACACGAAGTCCGAGCGCTTTCGTGATATATTCACATCTTCAAGGAGAAACAAAAAATAGGCAGAGTTTACAAAGTAAATGAGTTAAATACACAAGCAAAAAATTTTGTAATTAAGAATTCATTGATTAAGAACTCCCCTTTAAGTGAACAGGGTTGTGTATATAAAATCCCATGCACAATATGTAATAAATTTTACATTGGCCAAACTGGTAAGACCCTTGAGTTACGTATTAAGCAGCATCAATACAGTATAAGAAGTGGCCAGGAATCTAACGCCATTTTCATTCACGTAAGAGAAACTAATTATCCCATTGACTGGAAAAATGCTTCCAAATTAAGGTTTAGTAAATCTATTGTTAGCAGAAATATACTTGAATCAAGTGTGATCAAGAATAATGCGGACTTGGTCCTTAATATTAGCCCTGGGCTGTATAAATTAGACTCGTGCATTGTTATAAAGTTGGCAAAGGGCCTATTGTTTTCTTGACCGCATTCTTGCCCCTTAACGGTTTGCCTTGGTTAAATAAATAAATATTATTTTAAGAAATGTTAACATTCTTATGTGTCCATTTTAATTGTAATATTTCTTTCGTATATAATCTTTGGGTGCTTGGTGGTTTATTGGACTTTTCAACTGGTTGGCTATTGGGAAAACAATTTTTTTCAGACTGTTTGTAGAAATTTTGTAATATTCTGTAAGACGATGGCACCATTCCCTTTGTTTTCATTAAATTCTTGCCACTTAATTGCCTGCTTTAATTAAATACTAGTTCTAATAACCGTTATAATAATTTTTGTTCTCTGTACTGATTTTTTTGTCTAATTTCACCTACATAGTTCTTTTATATTCAGTAATTTAGCAGCCTACAGATTATGTTATCTATTGAAAAAATCTTTAGAGGGTTTTATGGTCTTTAATTTGAGTTGCCGATTGGGAATTTTTTTGCTTGTGTATTTAACTCATTTACTTTGTAAACTCTGCCTATTTTTTGTTTCTCCTTGAAGATGTGAATATATCACGAAAGCGCTCGGACTTCGTGTTTCCTTTTCCTTTTCCCTGTGGTTGTTTGCTTATTAATAAGATCACGTGTTATTCTGTGATTTTAGTGCATATATATATATATATATATATATATATATATATATATATATATATATATATATATATATATATATATATATGTGTGTGTGTGTGTGTGTGTGTGTGACAGATCCAGAAGAGGCACAATGGCACATATAGGCCCAACCCTAAACTGTTTTTGTGCCCTTGCATTAGAGCTAGCAGTGGTTCCCAACCTTTTTTGTATGGTTACCCAAAACCCAACTCTAATCCAGCTCCATTACCCGAACCATTAGATATTATTTTTTTTATAACTTCTGAATTATCACAGTATTATTTTTTATAACTTCTGGATCGCATGTCATTACTCCACAAAATAGTTGTCATTACCCCAGTTGGATAATTTACCACTAGATTGGGAACCACTGCTGTAGAGTATAGCAAAATATACTTGCAAAATATATTTATAAACTTAATAATAATAATCTATACTATAATAAGAGCTGTCCGTCTGTCCGTCCGTCTGTCCGTCCGTCTGTCCATCCGTCCGTCTGTCCGTCCGTCACACTTTCAGAAATTGTGAGAAAAAATTGTGAGAAAAAAATTCAGAAATTGTATTACGGGCGGCAATGTGAAGCTCAAGATTTTCATGACTGTGTTCTTTTCTGTAGTTTAGCCTGTCTGTTTGTCTGTTTGTGAAATTTATCAAGGAGAGTAATGGGGGAAGGGTGGGGGTGGGGGTAATGGGGGATGGGTGGGGTAATGGGGAGGGGTGGGGGTAATGGGGGAGGGGGTTAGCCCCCAAGTTGTATGAATGGGGGTAAGGAGGTTTTGGGAGATACCAGATTCAGAAATGTTGACACAATGTGAAGCTCAAAATTTTCACGGCTGGGTTCTTTTTCTGTAGTTTAGCCTGTCTAACCGTCAGCGAAGCGACGGGAACTGTACTAGTAATAATAATAATAATAATAATAATAAACAAAGCAAATCTAGCACTGTCAATCACAATGGTGACTATCCTCCATACTAAATCCAGTACTGTGCAAATTGACACAGCAGAAGAAATTTCCTCAAACTTGTGTAATAAAAATACAAACCCATGATAGACAGTTTGAAGAGCTTGAAGTAGAGCTGGTAGGAGAGTTACAGCAAGAGGAAATTGATATTGCTAATGCAGAGCTTGCTAAAAAGTAAGAAACCCTCAAAATGAGACCCTAGACATAGGGAAAATGCAAGCAAAAATGGCACCAAAGGTGACAAAACAAGAAAAAGACATTAAGACTTTTAACAAAGAGAATAACCTACTCAATGTATACAGTCACCAAAAAGCCAAATGAGAAAATAAGAAGCTAGTATGCAAATATTATTGGAAAGGCTTGTGCAAATGTGGACTCAGTGGAAGAGAATGCCCATTTGCACACCCACCACTCTGCAAAAGGTTTATAAATGATGGTAATGATGATTCTGTATATAAATTCAATGCAAGATGCCCCTATCTCCATTCTCAAATTTGCCAGAGCTCATGACAGGAAAGAAGCTGTTTTAATGAAAACTGTAACTTGCGCCACTTGAAAGGAACAATCCGAACGTAACCACACCAAAATCACTGGAGAGAATATCAAGATAGTGGGCCTACTATCCACCAGACCCATCTGGCTCAGGGGATGCAAGAAAACCCAAGATTAAACATCACTGTTCCTCCACCCATATCATATGCAGATGTAGCAAGTCCAGGTAAACATACTGGCAATAATAGTACAACAAGCAACCACGAAACCTTATTGGAGTTTTATCACCTAATGAAACAAATGCAAGACAGCCAAAACTCACTCATGCTCCTTATATAAAAGCAAATGAGAACCCCCAACAGGAACTCCAAAAATGCCGTACATGTGGGAGATGAAACAAATGACTCCACAAATGTATCAATAATTTACTTAAATATCCAGGGTCTTTACCCAAACTCAAACCATATCAAAGTACCTTACCTAAAAAAACTTAGTGAAAAACACTACTAGCACAATTATAGCCCTCACGGAAATACACTTGAACCCCATGATCATGAATAGTAAAAGTGCAATCGAAGGGTATACCACCCATAGAGGCGACAGAGAAGGTCGTCTAAATGGTGGTGTCCTGATGTATATCCCTGAAAACATTCTAAGTGAACTGCTCACAGTATACTCCAATAGAGTCTGTGAAGTCCTAATCATGATGTTGGGTATAAATAAGGAAAACATAATACTAGTAAATATCTATAGCCCCCCAGATAGCTTCCATTTAGAGTTCACTGAAGTTCTGGAAACAATCAGACAATGGCCAGCTATCATAGACTTAACAAGAGATTTAATCATTAAAGGAGACTTCAATCTCCCGAATTGTACCTAGAACCAATATGGTATTATGAAACCAGAGACAAAAAGGTCCAAATCAAAACACCTGGATGAATTTATGGAAAAACTCCTCCTAGTACAGCATATACACTGCCCAACTAGAAAAAAATAATATCCTAGATTTAGTGCTCACAAATAATGCAACTATAATTGATCATATTGATATAACACCAACTCTGATCGTAATGCCATGCGCATATTCACAATCTTGTCTCTTTGCGAATGTAAGCAAGACCCATGCCAAGTGGACTTGCCAATTTAGGGCGGGTCGTACTCAGGTGACAACATGAATCTGAAGGAAATCCTACCATCAGGGGTGTCTAAATTATGTGTTTTTACATGGGGAATTCAAATATGAGCTTCTTTTTTGGATAGGATAACTCTAACCTACATCATTTTGTATTTCTAAATTGCCAATTTTACCCTTTTGAACCCCTTTATAATATATTAAAAGATATAAGGTAAATCATTTATATTGACAAGGCCAAATCAACTTTACATATATTTATTAATAGGTGAACTGCATGTATATCACTGGATATAATTACAAAGATCATTCTCCTGACATCTTGAACTTTGCCAGGTTGCACAAATCCTGCTTTGACTCAGACATCAGCTTCCCTCCATCCCTATTTTCCTGTGAGAAGTACTTAGCAGAAGCCTCAGTCACCATTTTAACAACCCTCTCAATGCTTTGTGTGTGGCAAGGCCAGTTGCGCACCTCCATGGGGGTGTTGATGAAGTTTTTCACCTCTGAGGTGCTTAGAGAGCAGGTGAGAGGTGGCTCTGACACACCTTCTGACCAGCTGATCAAGTTACCGATGCTGGAAGCATCACAATTGATGTCAGGTGTCCTTCTGCTCCTAACAGAGGAGTCCCCCAGCTGAGTGTCCGGGTCCCCCTCTCCCCTGATGGCCAGGATTCTCTCCACCCCTTCAATTCTCTCCTTCTGATCCTCAGAGCAGAGTAGTGTTTGGAGGATGACTTCACTGTGGGCATACCAAGCAGATCTTCTCACAGTTGGCATCACAATATCCAGCACCTCCTTTCTCTGGGACTTGAGGCAGTCCAGCTGAAAGAGGATGTGCCTAGGCCCTTCGATCCAGGAGTGCTTGACTTTCACGTTGAACCAACATGGGTAATACACTCCAATGATGAATTCCACAATGAATTGCAGAATCTTCAGGTTCTTTCCTTTAAGTCCGTGCTTTGACACCCAGAGCCTGAGAAGTCTGTTCGCTGTGGTGAGCCAGCGGCTGTGGTTTACTGGTCCTATCTCTAACAGAGCCAGCCCTGCAGGAAGTACTCCATCCCTGACTGCACAGACAATTTTATAGCCATAGTATTGATCAGTTGAGAGATCTTGAATGACCTTGTCAGGAAGCTTGATCAGTGGAGGGCCAACAGAGATTCGGGTGAAGTTTGGATTGATATCAAAGTCTGTAGCAGAATCAAGGAGCTTTCCTATTGGCCCGGATAATTTTTTGTCTGACAGAGTAGGGCCATCAAGGTCAACAATGAGATGGCGCAGGGGAAGTTCAACAGTGTGCAGGTTGCACACCAACCAGACCAGCTTTCTCCCCAGGTGCAGCTCCAGCTTCCGCATTACTCCAGCTTTCACACCAGTGTTGACATTTGTTGAGTCTCCCCCAATGGCCAACAAGGTCTTATCAGAACCCCTCTCTTTCAGCCAGGCAAACAGGACCTTAGCAATGTTCTCCGCATGTGACTCCTCTTTAGTTGCTTTCTCTGGGGTAAAGTGGAACAGATAGTAGCTGCCAGGCTCACTAACAACACTATAGTGTTCTTCCTTGATCTTTGCGGGAAAAGATTGGTCACTGCCCTCAGCTTCCATCATCACATTGGTCAGGTCAATCCGCCCATCAAAGAGGATGCAAGAGATTAGTGATGTAGCGGATGTCATTTTTTTCACATCCGCGGATGCGGATGAGGATGTTTGATTTCAACATCCGCGGATGCGGATGTCTACATTTTCGTTATTTTTTAGGATATATTCGAGATTTGTTGTGTTTAACGTATATAATAAGTTATTATATAGAGAGAGCTGTAGCTATAGTGTAGTATAATTGATTAATTGTACAATAATTGCTGTACTTTTCCCTGAACATATAAAATAATAGCAAGCATCTAACTAATATAGAAATCAATTAGTGAATTCGTCTGCAAATAAATTCGTTATATTTTGTTGAGTTTCAGCCACAATTAGAAACCATAATTGTGTTACCCGACCTCTTTCCCCAACCTCCACCCTTATAGAAAGAGATCTTTAATTAGCTTGATAACTATTTATATTAAGTTTAAAGTTTTATTAGGCATATTTATAAATGAGTAATTAAAATAAAGTAAACTAGGATGTTTATCGTTTAATATTCAAACTTAATTATAGGAAGGTTATGCTTAAGGAACATTAATTTTTCTGCCTTTTCTGCTGCCAGTCTGTTTCTCTTTTCATCATATATTAATCCAGCACTGCTAAATAATCTCTCGCTTGGTACGCTTGTTGGAGGACGTGCTAAATGTTTTCTTGCAAGTTTACTCAAGTATGGATAGATATTCTGCGTATTTTCCCACCAACTAATAGGATTGTCACATGCAGCCAGGCGTTTTTCTTGGTGATAGCTCTCGATCATTTTTACTACATCTTTTGACATCGCGTAGGTCTCGTCATCGCTGCTTGACTCAAGAAACTGAGAGAGAGATTCTGTGATAGAGTTGCTTGTTGAAGGTGTTGGTTCTGTCACTGAAACTTTTATTCTTTTGGTGGGTGGCGAAGCGACAGATTCAAGAGATTGAAGCTCTTCAACTGCTTTGCCAAGTGATGATTTAACTCGTTCTAATGTACTAGGTGAAAATAACTTAGCTTTGTAACGTGGATCTAAGTAGGTTGCAAGAGAGTAACTTCATACAAGAACAGCCTCTCGTCTTGTCGCTTGCATCACTTTTGCGCACAATGAACTAGTTCTATTATTATAGTAGAATTTGATAATTTCCGCTTATTAATGACGTTTTATCTCAACGGTCCACATCCGCACGACATCCGCAGTCCAAAGTGCGGATGCGGATGCGAGAAAATGTACGGATGTTCCGCGAATGCGGATGCGGATGTGACCTACATCACTACAAGAGATCCCCCCCTCCTCCCTGCACTACTTCTCGAACTGTTCCCCCAGCTCTCTCATCAACTTCTCCTGTGCTCTCTTGACCTTGCTCTTATCAATCACTTTACTTGTATTGTCTTCTGTGATGATTCCTGCGTCAATCAGAGCTGCTGTTGCTATCGCTGCGTTGGCCTCAGCCCTATGCCATACCTTACACTAGCAAGGGCAATGTTTTGAATCTCATCATAGTTTTTCTGTACCTTTGCCGAAGCTGCTGGCTCAGGGTCAGTTTGAGGGAAGAGCTCAACTTCAGGAACAAACTCATCTTCATCACCACTTCTCTCCAATTCCAGATCCTCATCACCATCTGCCAAAAATCTCTTAACATCCTTCCTGGCTGCCTTCTCTGCTACTGCAGCACTTTCCTTCCTGCTCCTTCTCCTTTTCTCTGCCTTCCTTTCCATCCACTGCCTTTTCAATGTCCTCACCTGTCTCTTGTGCTCTGGTAGATCAGGACCCCCTATTTGGTGGGGTCCCTTACTTCCAACAGTAACAAAAAAATATCAGTAGATAATCACTAAATCTATCCCCTCACTGCAAGCCGAGGTGGTAAAATAGCTTCATAAATCATGAGTCACTTCAAATATTTCACAAAACGTTTTAGAATGTTCTGAAACGTTACATTCTAGCCTGCCTCTGAGAAAGGTGGCTCAGAAAATGGCCTTATGCGCGCCAGAAAACCGTCAAAATATTTCATATACCAAACTGTATGATAATTACAATTAAGTGGAATGGCACACCTTTTTATTTGAGTATTTAAATATTATTATTATTATATGAATTACATTATATGTGTTTATATGAATTAGTTAGAACAATGCTCTATGAGAGATAACGTGAGCAGCCATGATAGAAAACGTGAGAAGACATATTCTGGGGTAACTACAATAGTAAAATAATCAACAATTTAATAATAATCAACTGCAAAATGATGTAGGTTAGGGTTATCAGAATTAAATATTTTCTACAGAATTGTGTTCTATACACCAAAATATGTAATTTGAACACCCCTCTCCATTGATTTAAAAAAAATGCATAGTATGACCCGCCCTACTTGCCATACTCTGATCTAAACCTAAACAAATCAGAGTGGACATCAATAAATAACTCTCTGGGAAAAAGGATTAGAAAATCTAGAACCAGAAGAATGCTGTAATAGAATGCAATACCTGCTACCATTAGCATTATACAAGCACACACACAAAAAAAAATTATATTGAGAAGAAACACCTGACAAAAGAACACAGATACAGAAGCACATTTATGAGAAAAGGAACAAAACTATCTAAACAACTGACAAATCAAATAAGTGATACAAAACATAGTAACATCCAGAAACAGATATTGTTGTTAGAACTTAAAGTAAAGGAATCAACTGTAAGAGCGAATATTGATAATGAACATAAAGCTATTCGCACCATAAAAGAAAATAGCAAATTCTTCTTTAGCTATGCTAAACGCAAAGCAGTAATCAAAACACGTATTGGCCCATAATGGGCTGGATTAAGACCTTTAGAGGCCCTAAGCACTTAAAAGATTTTGGTGCCCCATATATATGTAATTCAAAATATAAACAAAAATAAACCATAAAATAAAATTTTATTTTTTGAAATGAAACAAAACTTACAGTAAGATGGAAAATAATGTTTATTTTTGTATACTTCCACTTCATTTATATTACAATCTAAATTCTTTTATACTGTTATGACAATAGATAAATAAATTATAAAATAAAGATACGTGTATGATAAAATATTGTTATATATACAAATAAAGTACACTTCATAGACTTACTCTAGAGAAGAAGAGAGAGCAACAGATAAACTTCTTCAACGCTAATTAACTTAGGTCAGTATATCTTATTATTATAATGGCCGTGATAAACATCACTTGATACAACAGCAATATAGAGAGTTTATAGTTTCTTTTATTTTAATATTAATTTATATTACAATTCTATAAACCTAAATCTTTCTGTAAAACAATACCAAATGATTATGTAAAATATATATTTAATATTATATGCACAAATCACACGTTCAGAATAACTTCCTATAGCACACGAAAATATTTAATCTATATGTATTTTTAATATGGCGCTCAAAGATTTGATATAAACAAAATAATAACGCAAAGCGTAAAGTGTGTGATTACAACGAAATATATTTATTCTCTCAAAAGGGTTGTTGTTCACTACAAATTCAAACAATGAAAAAAAATAAATACTATATATGAATATATATAATTCAGTTTTCAACAGCTTATAGGCTATAAGCCGCGATTATAATAGTATAATAAATCCATGGTAAATCCGACAATGGAAAATTTCTGTGGTGCCCCCCTTCCCTTGATGCCCTAAGCACGGGCTTATTTTGCTTAATGGTTAATCCGGCCCTGGGCCCATTGCTTGCTAAAGATGGAATAACTCTAACACCTAATCCACAGAAATTGGCTAACATTCTACAATCTCAATATGCTTTAAGCTGGAGTATCCTTGTAGTAGCTAAGAAAATAAAAACTATAACCTTTTTCGACAGAGAAGATAATGACCAAGATAAACCATTATTGAAAGATATACAAATAACTACTGGAGATATACAACAGGCAATAGCAGAGCTACCAGGGAGTTCAGCTCCTGAACCAGATGGAATTGGAGCCGAGATACTTAAGGAATGCAAACATACAGTACTTTGTCTCCGCCTTTGCGAATCCTATGGAGATCTTCACTAGACACCAGTAAAGTACCACCAATCATGAAACAGTCAAATATTACTCCAATCTACAAAGGTGACAAAAGAAAGGAAGCTAAGAACTATAGACCCATATCCTTAACTTTCCTTATTATCAAAATATTTGAGAAAGTCTTGAAAAGCCACATTGTCGATTTTATAGAAAATGAACACCTGCTAGAAGACTTTCATCATGGTTTCAGACAAAAGATATCCTGTCTTACTGAACTTTTAGACCAGGGGTGGGCAGACTTTACTGAGATGGGATCTACTTTTTCCAAAGTTCTCCCTATACGATCCACCAGTCCTTTGGTTAGCTTCCGCCCGAATTGTTCATTCTGACGAAGGTCAAGTTTTTCACTCCACCTTAGACCTACAGTTTAACGTGGAATCTGAACCACGCCCCATCAGCAGCCCAGCGTCTTAACCACTAGGCAACCTAGGGTACCCATTTATCTACCAACCACTTTCTTTATTGTGTGGAAGGATGAACAGCTGGGTTTTGCTGCGCGCCGGCTGCCGTCGGGTCTCGAACCCGGGGCCGATGGATTCGTAGTCAGCGAAAGAGAGAGAATAAAATGAAGTGAATATAAAAATATATTGCCAAATGCACATAGATAGGAAGAGCTTACTTTACTGATGTGATGATTTGCACTGCATGACATCAGCAAGCCGTGTGTAGTCAGGATTGTAGCTGCTGATTGCAATTGTTAGCCTCAAACAAGCATCCAGGTGATCATCTGTCAGAGTGGCTCGGTATTTTGATTTGATGATATTCATGTGTAAGAACGTTGA
The DNA here is from genome assembly GCA_023014485.1 of Bathynomus jamesi. Taxonomy (NCBI): domain Eukaryota; kingdom Metazoa; phylum Arthropoda; class Malacostraca; order Isopoda; family Cirolanidae; genus Bathynomus; species Bathynomus jamesi. The sequence goes on along the minus strand of JAJOZX010002642.1, from coordinate 417,430 downwards.
CTCACAAAGGTAGGTTGATCCAAAAAATGCTGTCAAGTACATGGCACTTTTTCTGACACTCGGATACTTTTCTTTAAGAAGTAGGTGCCAAAAGTTTCCTTCTGAAGACCTGGATTTGATTTGAATGTCGTTTCGCAGAGTCAAAATTTCATTCTCGATTGCAGATATGTCCATATTAAACAATAAGGCCATTTTTGATGCAATATCATCAATGTCAAAGTTTGCACCAAATGGAAAGCACCTGAATATTGCTACAGGTTCTAGTGTTGCTAAGTCTTGGAACCGTCTGTTGAAGTCTGTAATAACATTCTGCAACTGTTCAACGTACACTGTCAAACTGGTCACATTCTTTCCCCTGACTTTCCAGCTCTGACATCATGTTTTTGAAGTTCCTGCAGTTGGTGTCGCTGCAGCTGTGAGGATACCAGTTCTAGTTTTTGTTTAAAGGCATTCACTGAGGTAATCATTTCAGCAATAGTTTTGTTTTTACCTTGCAACTCTAAGTTTAGCTGATTTAGAAAAGCAGTGGTGTCAGTCAAAAAAGCTAAATCTAACAGCCACACTTCGTCTTCCAACTATTTGTAATATGTTTCTTTTAACTTCAGAAAGTCTTTAATTTCAGGTAAGAGATCCCTAAACCTCTGTAGGAATTTACCTCTACTTAGCCACCTGACATCAGTGTGCAACAAAAGGTCAATGTGTTCTGCTTTATTTTCTTCTAGCTGAGACCGAAAGAGACGCTTTTGTAGACTTCTCGCCCGAATAGAACACACAATCTTATGGGAAATATCTATAATTTCTTTAATATTCAACATTTTACCACACAATGCTTGTTGGTGAATTATGCAGTGATAATTAAAGTAGTTTGAAAACCTTTTGTCACTTTTGCACAGGGCGATGAACCCATTGGATCGACCAGTCATAGCAGGTGATCCGTTAGTTGTTATGCTCACAAGCTTGTGAAGTGAGAATTGTGTGTCGTTAACAAACTCACTGAATGCATGAAAAATGTCCTCACCTCGAGTTTTCTCTCTTAAAGGTAGGATTTTAAGCAGTTCTTCTTTGGCAGTCATATCTCTAAACACGATTTTAATAAAAATGCATAACTGTGATGTGTCGATCACATTTGTCGAGTCATCAAACTGAAGTGAAAGGAACACGCAGTCATGTATGTCTTTCTTCAGTTGTTCCACCAAATTCTCATCCATTACTTCACAACGCCGCATCACAGTGTTTCTGGATAGCTGAAGCTGGTTAATAGCAGACAATATTTCCGATTTATTACTGAAATTCTGAAACAACGACTCTGCTGCCTCTGTAAATGCTTCTTTGAATATTTCTCTATCCTCAAAAAGTTTCTTGTGTTTCGCAAGTACACGGCTCACACGAAATGACGTCATCGTTGCTGCTTTCGATTTTGTGCTAGGCCCTGTAAAGATAGACTGCTGAGCACTAGGTTGAGACTTTTCTCTTACGTAGTTCACTTTCAGCTGGGAAATCACTGTCATACCGCTTGTGAATAGTTTTAAAATGCCTCTCTAAATTCCCCTTTTTGACGAAAGCGACACATGCATGGCAAATTAAACACACATTTGGAATTTTTCATCGTAAAAAAATATGCCGTCTCCCACTCATTGTGAAAGTTGTAAATTTTTTGTTTCTTGGCACTTGGTCCAGCACTCATTTTAACGGTTTTAATGCAATTGGACTGGAGACTGACCTTCACCACCAATTATTCCAAATGTTTGTTTTTTGTTTTTTTCTGTTTAAGGTGCTTTCAACCCTGCTGGATTATGGACACCATTTTTTTTTTTTTTTGGTAGAGAAAGGTGGTGAAAGAAAAGTAGTAGAAGTAGAAAAGATGACTGACCCGTCACTTAAGTGCATGCTCATAACAGCTCAGCTTACCGCGGTATGAAATTTTGGCAGAAATTAAAGTTAGCGGTATCATTTTCTGTGACATTAATTAAATATCTCTCAGAATTATTAAAGTTAAACTTTGTTATTTTTTGTTAAATGACTGGTAAACACAAAGATAAAACAAATAAATGTTGCTACCGATAATGGAGGTGATAACATAAAGAACGCTAATTTTTGGTAGTATCGGTCGGGTCGTGTGCGCGTTAGTATTGTGAAATGTAAGGTCTCTGTTGTTAGGCTAAGCTACTGGTCATTCTGCGATCTACTAAAAATTGCTCTACGATCTACTGGTAGATCGCGATCGACGTTTTGGTCATCCCTGTTTTAGTCCATTGCAACACAATACTACAATATATGGGAGAAAACCACAATGTTGATGTCATCTGTTTAGATTTTGCAAAAGCTTTTGACAAGGTTGACCATGGAATATTATTTCATAAACTAAAAGAACTCGGAATTTATGGAAAAATAGGAAAATTGATCCATGCCTTTCTCTCTGATAGAAAACAAATAACAGTTGTAAATGGAGCAAAATCCATAGAAAAAGATGTGATCAGCGGAGTGCCCCAAGATACAGTACTGGGACCAGTACTATTCATCATAATGCTAAACGGTATAAACTGTAACCTTGGAAGTTCTCTCCTATCATTTGCAGATGATATCAGAATACTAAGACAATTACAGAAAAAAAGAGTTACAGAACTACAAAAAGATCTATATGCAGGGCCGTATTCAGAACATGAAGAGCTGTCAGGTTTACATGTTGTCTTGTACACGTGTCTTCTTTCATTGAAATACAATAAGTCAGCTAGATATGGTTACTAGCCTAGCCTAATGCTGTACATCACAGACACCTTACTTCATAATGCCATGTATCCCAACATCAAGATGCTGCTCCGCATCCTTTGCAACCTGCCAGTCACCAGCTGCACTGCAGAGCGAGCATTCAGTGGACTGAAGTGCCTGAAGACTTATCTTCGCTGGAGCATGGCCACGGAACGAATGACTAGGTTGGCTCTAATGCACATCCACCGTGACATCGCCATTGATGTGGAGACCATTATCATCATATTTGTAAGACGCCACCTAAGGCGAATGACCATGGTCAACGTGTTGGATGACTGACTCCTGACTACTACTCATTCTGTATTAAGCGCAGGAAAGGAGGAACCTTTTCTGCCACTATAAGACTGATATGACATTACATGACCATGAAGGGTAAAGTTAGATGCAATAAACAGATGCCAGTTCATAATGCTGAGGCTATTGTACTGTTTAAATGACATAATCAAAGGCCCCAACCTGGTCACGGGGTTTACAATTTAGAAATCAGATACAGACAAATTACAGACAGACACCCAATAACCCTCCCGCTGGTTACGGCCCTGATATGCATGGGCAGACGCACACAATATGGCCTTCAATGAAGACAAATTTGAACTAATTAAGTATGGACCAAATAAATGCCTAAAAGAACAATTCAACTACACTGGACCTGCGCAGGAAAAGATATTGTGAGAACTGATCATATAAAGGACCTAGGGGTCATATTATCTGAAGATTCAACATTCAACAGACACATTGATAAAATAACGTCATCCTCCAAACAACTAATAGGATATATACTGGGGACAGTCAGAACTAGAGACAGCATGACCATGTTTACTGTAGGATGTCAAAATAGGTGTGGTGTGTAAGGAAGTAGATCTGGTGGATCTTAGCATGAAATCTGGTATATGGCAAAACAGATTTGAGGCATGGCACAAAGTAAAAAAATTTCCTTCATTCTACCGTGGGACTGAGTGTTGTGTCGCTAAGTTGGAAATGCTGTTTGGGCACATCATAAGGTAGAATCAGTGGAGGTACTGAACAGCTTGCCAGTAGCTCCAGCTTGAATGGGTGTAGAGGACAGAAGGGCCCACCCATGGACAAGTGAGAAATAGCCAGACAAGAGGAACTTCTAGTGAGTACTGGAAAAAATTGCAAGCTGACACAAGTAGAAAGTTCCAGAGTCAAGAGCATTGGAGGCTTCTCTGGAGTATCTGCAAGTAGAACAATCCGTTTCAATTGTTGGTTGCCCAATGAAAGAAAGCTAATTTATCTGGAGACTAAGCACAAGGGCTTGAGGTGCAGAAATAAGGTTTATTAATTCAGTGTGGCATTCAAAAGAGTTTCTGGTACATAAAGTGTTAAACATAAATGAAAATACTTACAACTGGAGTTAACATTGGTATGACCCTGCATGATGATGAGGTCCTAATAGTGTATTTTTAGATCCTGGTGATGGGCAAATGTCATATGGCGGCGTATTGCAGTTTAAGGTGTAAGGTTAATCAATTATAGTTCTCAGATCTATTTCATTTGTATGTGTTAATTTATTAAGAAATTGTGTACACATTTAATACGGGTATAATCAGTGGTGTAGTGCTAAATAAAGAAGTGAGGGAACGCATTTTGAAAGTGTTACTCAGATGCGGGGGGGGGGGACAATGGCGAGCGCGGCGAGCCCATACAGCTGGGGGTCCGGGGGCACTGTAAGCCCCCCGGGAAATCTTTTGAAATCTGACCAATTTCAGGGATATTTTGAGGTCATATGTACTGGATATTAGGATATATTCCAAGGTTGAAGATGCAGTATTTCCAGTGTCATTAGATATACGACATCCAGTACGATCAATAAAAATAGCTAACAAATGGAATGATTAACTAAAAAAAAGTTAACAACTGGTACGCCGTGGTGACTGTTTCACCAGATCTTTATAGGCTAGCATTGCCTCAGTCGAAGCTAAAAGAAATGAAACAGTTAATAATTCTTTCTCATATTTCTCCTAGGGGTGGGAATTAAAATTTCATGACGTTAGAGATTTGTAAGTTCGGATTTATTTGAAATAGTGAGGGAACGCCGTTCCGTCTACCAAAAAAAGTAAGGGAACGCCGTTCCCACGCGTTCCCACAGCACTACACCACTGGACCGTATAATCGCAGGAATAATATTGTTAAGTAAGTTAAGTTAGGTATTTAGTTCTAATTGTTAAATTGTAGATAGTAATCATAATTAAGGTTTTCCACTGTAACAAAGTGAGTCATTTTGTGACAACTAATTGAGTTAAATTTGAATGTGGGAGTGAAATTCAGTCATAAGAAAATCATTCCCAAAGTAAAATTATAGGATTGGCAAGCTCATGTAAATATTGTCTTGTTCGTATTAAAGTGTTCTGTTATATAAATTTATTTTTTCTATTTGGATATTATTAGCCTGAGGTAGCATTGAGAAGTCACATCAGCTCTATGGGATTACAATTCTACTTGGTTGGAGCAGCAGTCACAAATCTGTGACACTTACCTTGTGGAAATCACTTGTTCTCCCGCGCACTGACTACTGCTTTCAATTATGGTTCCTCCACAAACAAAATGAATTGCAAAAAGTTGAGGGTCTACAAAGAACGTTCACTTCATACATTAAACAACCTGATGAGCAACAGATGAGTAACAATAAATTAAACTAATGAGACAGGCTCAGAGACCTTGGCCTTTATTCTATAGAAAGGAGGTTTGAGAGATACATTCTGATCTACACCTGTAAAATTCTAAAAGGGCTTCTAGTCGCCCCCGATACCGAACCAATTGTGCCCACCTCACCAAGAACTAGAAGAATGTGTCAAAATCATCACCACCCACCAAACGGCCTGAAAAGGATTCAAACTCTTCAGTATAATAATATATCTAGGCAGGGGTCTCACCTGTTTAACGCCTTGCTTCAGTACCTTAGATATATAAGTGCAGTCTCAGTGGGTCTTTTATAAAACATCTGGACATGATTTTAGACAACATACCAGCGTTTTTTTTTCAAGCACTTTGTAGTAGTGGACCATATTAAAAAAAAAGGGCATATACTCGTATATCTATATTTATTTAGGTTCAATTACGACAAAAATACAAAAACTACCATAACGACATGAAGAAATGAAAGAAACACTTTATTGAAGATGTTAAAATTACGAGCATATTTTATAGGATACTTAAAATAGCTTAAAATGATCCACCAGTGAAAAATTTAACAGCAAATTCTCTTCCTTGATAAGTTTCAGTTGGCTCCCGATCCGCCGGTGCAACTCTTACAATGTCAGCAGTCTTGTTTTCTCAAAATACAGCTCTCTCTTCTTCCTTAGTCACTTCTTCTGTTGTTACTGACTAGTAGTCCAATAGAATACCACTAGTGGGCCAAACCCAAGGGGTAGTGGGCCAAATGGCCCACCACTGTATATGTTAAAAAAAAGGCCTGCAACATACCCAACCAACCCACAGTGTCAGGGTATTCCTCTGCCAGACCAGCCATCACAAATTCGATAGTAGATCAAATCCTATGGCATGAGTATGAGAAAAGAAGGATGGCGACTACGTCGTGGCCAATGTTCCCTCTAAGGTGTGCGCGTGTGCGCGCGCGCACGCGTTGTGAAACCCGCGCACACAGCAAAATAAAATGCGCACAGGCTTAAGCGTATCATGAGTCACGACAGTAAATGAAGTAATTTCAAAAATTTCAGTTTAATGAATTCTATAAAGAACAAATTAAGAAACCGCTTGAAAGAAAATCATTTGGACATGCTCATGCGAATTAAAAGTTACCTGAATGATGACGGATGTATTAATCTTCATAGAGTTTATTTGGAATGGGCAAATGCTAAAGATCGTAGGGAGAAATCATAATCATACTTAAATGAAAGGCACTTTCATTTAATGTTATTTTGATCATATTTTATTTTATTGAATTTTATTATTTTTTATTTTATTCTTATTTATTTTATTCTTATTTTGTGAATGGATAAACTCGTGTATTAATGTTGATAGTCTATGTATTTTAAATTGCTAAATGCTAAAAATTGTTTTGAGAAATGATAACTAAAATAGTCATTTTCAATTAATGTTATTTTTATTTTATTTCTTTATTTTGTTGAATTTTATTTTACTATTTTTTATTTTATTCATATTTTTAGAATAGATAAAATGTTTTCTTTTTAAGAATATATAATATTGTAAACAGTTTTTTAATATCCATTAATAGTACCGTAATGATCAAGCTATCACCTTATGGAAATAATATTTATTAAGTATTTAATATTTATATATATTTAATTTTGAAGATAATAGTGCTCAGAAAAGTTTGCACAATTTTTCACCATGAATCTAAATGTATGCACAACGAAAATTTTTTGCGCACACGGACTAAAAAAAATTAGAGGGAACATTGGTCGTGGCCCTGCCTCGGGTGGCGTTGAGAGGACTTCGTGGGAGCAACGCACCTTTGAAGCAGAAGCGCTTCAAGATGAATTCAAAGTAAATATTTATGCGAATCTCCAATAATATCATAATATATATAGCCTGTTGAATAGAAATGCAAATAGTTGTACATCCAAATACATTACTTCATATTTACTAATTATAAATCTAAAAGAAAATGACAAAGTAAGTGAGATTACTCGCACAAATCAGGAAAAATAAGATTCTTTTTTTGCGCCAATTTTCAAGGCAATCTAGTGAACTCCTTTCACAGTCGCATTTTAATTATACACACAAATATAGAGTCTGGCAGGTGAGAAAGACGTCTATATTTTGTTGGTTTTTTTAGGCCAATAAGGCTTAACAATGAAAAGGTGGCTTCCGCAGACTAAAATTAGAATACAAGACAAATTGTCCGCATTTGACACGGTACTTTCCAGAGGCTGAAAGAAGAAAAACACACACACACACACACACACACACACGTATGCATCTCTGCATAAGCGAAGTATGTACTTTTTTAAATTTATATATATCTAAAAAACTAATTAACTAACTTTATTTAACCAAACCTAACGTTGGTGCCATCAAATCGAGAAGAGCGTGATGAGGGTTTCGGACGAAATTTAGGACTCGATTGGAGTTTTCTGTTAAGTCATTAAAAGGTGAGGTACTCGCTAACCTAGCCTACCCTAACTTAACCAAACCTTAACTGATGTAACGTAGGATAACCTAATCAGGGCCAACATACAGTATCTTTTTTCCGACAATAAAAAGGTTTTAAAAAAGTTTTTATACAATTTTTTTGATATTTCGAGGTAGCGAAAGTATTACCTCACAAAAAATTACACCACTTTATCTGTGAATTATCACACAGTTGATCTCACTTATGTCCAGCTGCCTACATACAAGCACACACAGTATATACGAGGGCCACTCAATACATTTTGCCCCACCTTTTTTTTTTCTTTCCAAGTTTCCTTGTAAGTTCCAGGAATTTTGTACACAAGTAGTTACATACTCTTTTTTACAAGTTTTTATTTTTCCACATAGTCTCCATCCTTTTCTACGGCTTTCCTCCACCTCGAAACAAGGGCCTTTATTCCTTGCTGGTAAAGTCCGCTGGGTTCCGCTGGAGCCACCTCTCAACCTCCTCAACAACCTCAGCGTTACTCTGAAACTTTCTTCCACGAATAGCATCCTTCATTGGCCCAAACAAATGGAAGTCTGAAGGTGCCAAATCCGGGCTGTATGGAGGGTGGGGTAACACAGTCAAACGCATTTTTGTGATGGCTTCTCTTGTTTGCAGACTGTTGTGTGGTCTTGCGTTATCGTGCAAAAGAAGGACGTCTTCCAGTTTTCTCTCTGGTCGAACTCGCTTTATACGTCTCTGGAGTCTCTGTAGGGTAGCAATATATGCCTCTGAGTTGATTGTTTGTCCTTTCTTCATAATGTTCACCAGAATCACCCCTTTCATGTCCCAGAAGATGGTGGCCATAACCTTTCCTGCAGAGGGAGCCATTTTGAAATTTTTCTTGCGTGGGGAGTCTGCGTGATGCCACTCCATGGATTGGCGTTTTGTTTCAGGTTCAAAGTGGTGTACCCAAGTCTCATCTCCATTCACAATTCGTGAGAGGAAGTCATCCCCTTCTGTCTCGTATCGAACCAACGACTTATCACTTATCATTACTTATTCGAACTATAGTGGATGTAATTTCCCAGAAGAGTTCCTTGTTCCATGCACGGTCTGTGTTTAACACACACACACACACACACACACACACACACACACACACACACACATATATATATATATATATATATATATATATATTTTTATTTATTTATTTTTTTTATTTATTTATTTTTTTTTTAAACATAGTAAATGAAATGAAAAATGAAAAGGTTTATTGGCAGACTATAGTCCATATGACAAATATTATTAATACAATGATAGTTCATATACTAAGGATAGAAATGTATACAATTGATTAGAAATAATACTGTAATGTCGAAGTTAAGTGGAGCTACAGACAGACGTTTTCGTACCAAGAAGTCCATAGCTTAGAGGATAAACGGCAGGACTCATGGATAGCTTGGATGATCGGGTTGGTTGATTTTTTAAATTCTTTGCATTAGACTGTATTGAGCACGTCTTGTTACCTCCGGGAAGCTCGGGACATTGCGGGTAGCAAACATTTGCGAAGCTGAGCATCTCGGGGGTAATTTATGTAAGTCTAAAAGACCTGTTGTACAGCAAATTTAGGTTCTGCAGAACCTTTTTTAATTCACCCACAGTTGCTGTCCGTATATATTACTGCAGAAAGTACGAAAGAGAGTGTCTTTAGCTTCACTTGTACAGAATCGAAAGTTCCTTATGGTCATATTCGCTTTAGCACACGCTTCGATATTATTTTCTTATCCGAGTCATCACTCAAGCAGCTGGTAATAGTTTTGACCCAAATACTTAAACTCTTGTACTTCCTCAATTACCTCACCATTCATTTTAAACCTTATATCAGCTGGCTGATTACAGCTTTTAGGATGAAATTGCATAACCTTAGTGTTTGTAACATTGAAAAGAATATCATGTTTCTGCGAATACACTTCGCAGACTTTTAGTAGCCGATCCAGACCTTTAACAGAGGGACTTATTAACACCATATCATCGGCATAAACTAAGTTATTTATCCTTGTGTTATCTATACAACATCCCACTGTTGCCTCGTTAAGTGAAGCAATTAATCCGTCAATATACACATTAAACAGCATAGGGGAGAGCAAGGAGCCTTGTCTCACCCCGCAAGAGGAGCCAAAACACTCAGATCGTACATTGCCCCACCTAACAGTAAAAGATTGGTGGGAATACCAAAATTTCAATAAATTTAATATGTACATGGGAACCTTCCTGTCTTCTAGTTTTGCAAATAAAATATTGTGGTTCACCCTATCATATGCCTTACTTATATCTAGGAAACAGCTATAGATAGTTGAATTACTGTCAATGTATTTAGATATTGTTTCTTTAAGTACATAGATACACAGGTCAGTTGAGTGGGACCTTTTGAAGCCAAACTGATTAGATGTCCATAGGAAATCATTTAATCGGAGTAACAAGAGTTTTTCTAGTAGTTTCGAGATGCAGGAAGTGACAGCAATAAGCCTGGAATTATTGCTGGACAGAATGTCTCCGTACTTGTTTTTGACCAGGGGCAAGATATGTACCTTCATGAACTCTGCAGGGATATAGCTATGAGCAAGCTTGGCTGATAGGAGCAATGATATATGCAGACATACATCATTTGCATATTTTAAGTGCTCATTCGATAAGTCATCTACCCCTGACGTAGAACCAGTTTTTAACTCTTTAATTAACCTCTTTACTTCAGAAAATAATATCAAAGTATTTTCCGTTGTCCCTTCCACAATCGTTTCGCTGCAATCTATCTTAAGATTATCCCTACTCACACTATTAAGAATGTTAGAATAGTGGTTTTTCCACAGCTTTACAATTTCATCCTTCCCGACACCCCATCGATTGTCGGAGGGAGGACATTTTTGACACCCGTTTGATTCTTCACAAATTTCCAAAAAATTTTATTATGGTTATTTATGCGAGCTTCACAGGCTTTTGATGCTCGAATAGACTCTTCCTCTTGTTTACATCGCCTTATGGCCGCCTTATACTGACCCCTACTTCTACACATATTCATGTATACTGGTCCTAATCTGGGTCTACCATGAAAGTACCACAAATCATAGGTGTCTTTCGATTCCTTCTTCAGGGGGCAATAAAATCATTCCATCCAGGAATAATCTTAGTATGATAGTTGTAAGATTTAATCAGGGTAAAATTATTGAATACCCGGTTAGGTCAACTGTACGCCCTTGACGATTGGTTAGGTTAGGTTAGGTCCCGAGGTTGTGCACTTGGGTGTTAATAAATTAAATAATTAATTTTAAAAAATTAAATGACGTCATCAAGATCATTACATCATTACATATATATATTAATATATATATATATATATATATATATATATATATATATATATATACTAGCGGACCGACCCGGCGTTGCCGGGTGAATGTTGAACGTTATATATATATAATATAAATTATATATATATATATATATATATATATATATATATATATATATATACAGTATATGCCCGGTTAGGTAAACTGAATGCCCGGTCAGGTTAATTGAATGCCCGGTTAGGTCAACTGAATGCCCGATTAGGTTAATTAAATGCCAGGTTAAGTCAACAGAATGCCAGATTAGATTAATTGAATGCCCGGGTCGGTTAATTGAATGCCCAGTTAGGTTAATTGTACGCCCTTGACGATTGGTTAGGTTAAGTCGTGGTATTTTCGTTAAAGCTAACGAAAATATCACGACTTAACCTAACCAGTCGTCAAGGGCGTACAGATGACCTAACCTGGCATTCAATAAACCTAATCGGGCATTCAATTAATCTAATCGGGCATTCAGTTGACCTAACCGGACATTTAATTAATCTAATCGAACATTCAGTTGACCTATTAGCCCTTTGCTTTGTCCGGAGCTATAGGGCGCGTCCCTCTGTGGCCAATGTGGGAATGCATCTTCCTTCGATGGAAGGGCTTTCTCTGCCCTCGTGGACCATTGGACCCGTTTGGGGACCCGGTTGATCTCCTACTCTCCTACTTATATTTCTTTCTCCAACTCTTTCTGGCTTTTTTTTTCCTGCATTTGGCTTTGTTTTGGACCTTGACTTGACTCTTTCCTTGGACCTTGGGTGAGGGAGGTGGTTGTCCTTCACCCTTGTCGCTCTTAAACCAAACCCAAGCCCTGTCCCTGACATCTTTCACCGCGCGTTGGATGAGGGTGGCCGCCTTTTTGGCACGGGGACTGGGTATGGGTGTATCTCCCCTGCGTGACATCTTTTGGCGGTGGGACCGAGTGTGCCCACAATTCGCCTTTCCCTTGTTGGAGTCAGTGGTGGTTGGATGCGCGCGGGGGATGAAGTTTCTTTTTGTTTGCTATGGCTTCTTCTCCTCCTCGGCTTACGACTTCTGCTTCTACTTCTCTGACTACTCCTCTCGACACTAGGGTGGTGGGCAACCAGGCCCTCGAGTCCTCTACCACTGGAAGACCGCATCCTGATGCGGTTGACCCCCCTCTGGAAACGGAACACTTGCACTCTCCTTTTCCGTTTCCGACCCCAGCCTGTACCTTGAATAGGCCCTTGGACATACACCCTCTGGAGCAGGGGTCTCGCCCCAGCCCTCCTCAGCCGCCTTCGGGCAAATCAGGTTCCACCCAAGACTTGGCTCCAAAACCTGGCTTCTTGCTTTCCCCGTATGCCCCCCTCACCCGCCGTCGGGCCGCCTCCCCACGGAGAGCCCCCCGCGGCGGACGGGGAAGTCGGCATTCACGACCTTCCTATCGACCGTTAGATATCCCAGTCCACTTCGATTCTGCAGCCTCCCTATCCCTTCCGAGTATCCACAAATTCCTAGTGATCCGGCCTACCTCTGGGTCCCTCCCGTCCAACTCTGAACGGACGTTCCAGGCGATCCGAGCCCGCAGCAACTCCAGCCGCTATGATGTACGACCACAGAGGGATGGCTCCCTCATCATAAAATCACGCTCAGCCGCAGAGACGAAAGTCCTACTCTCCCTCACTGAGGTCCTTGGATGCTCGGTGTCCGTTTCCCCACACCCTCGTCTGAACCAGAGTCAGGGCACTATTTAAGCCACCCGCCTATTGTCGATCACAGTGAACGAGCTCCTGGAGGACCTCGCACACCAGGGTGTTACTAAGATCCATCGCTTCACATCCCGACAGGGAGGTACCCCCTCCCCCACCCCGCGTCTACTTCTTACCTTCAATACCTTAGTCCCTCCTGACCGTATTGTATTGGGTATGGGAGACCGCACGTCTTGTGAGTTTTCTGTCCGCCCATACATATCAGACCCGACCCGTTGTTTTAAATGCGCAACAAGTTTGGACACGTTAGCTCAGTTTGTCGGCAGCCGCACCAACTGTGTGTCCGTTGCGGACAAATCGCTCACCCAGACAAGTGCTCCAACACACCCAAAAGCTCCAATTGTGAAGGCGCACACCCCTCTTCATCCCGCGCATGCCTGTTCTTCAGGTTCGAGGAGGTTCGAGGCCTGCAAGTAGCGGACTTCCTTAGCCTCCGAGAGGCACGAGACAGGGTGCGGAGTCGGAAGGTGAGGCCGGGGGTCTCTTATGCTGCAGCCCTCGGCTCAGTTCCCTCGACTCGCCGTCCGGATCCGCCACTCAAACCCCCATTGACTACTCATCCCATCCCCCTTCCTGATCGGTCCCGACGCCGGGCCCGGCAGCCGCTTGTCCCCTTACCACGTCTACCCACCGTGAATCTCCAAAGCTACACACTTCCCAGACCTCTGGAATCGGGACTCTCGGTTCTCGTCTCCCAGGAACCCCACTTTCATCGCACTCCGAGAACACACCCAAACCTAGCGCCCGGGGTAAATCAACGAGGCGGAGACGTTGGAGTGAGTCTTCAGACTCACCGACCATCCAACAAGCCTCCGTCTCTTCTTCGAAATCTAAAAGGAGAACCCGAGTACCTACACCCTTAACTTTGCCTACGATGACCCTCTCATCCCCGCACTCACCCCTGCAGAAGTTTACAGTCGCTGCTAACGTGCATGAGCCACCACCTAGGGCGAGACACGGGGCAGATCACCCCACATCCGAGGATCCAGTGGACGCGGCAATGGCACGCCTACATGGTGTGACCAGGGTACCCTCGGCCGCACCCTCGAGCCTCCTGGATCTGCCCTTACCCCCTGGTGCCATCTTCTCCACCCCACCACGGGAGCACCCTGGCTCATCCCCTTGTAACCCCACTGACCCGGCCCCTCTCGTGCCTCCGGCTCTTCCCTCATCGGCCACCCAGACTTTGTCCTCTCCCCCACCCGGTCGGTTTTACTGGTACCCCCTGTCGTCACCCCGGGTGTCCCGGGAAACCACAGACAAACAGGGAGGCGCCAATCCGGACAACGGAACCCTCCCCCGTTGCAAGACCACTGAACCCTAGAGACTCCTCACCCTTTGAGCCCGCGACGGTCCCCGGGCCGTCGCGATCAACGTCTCCGGTCCCGTTCGGTCGACTCGGCCCCACAGTCCCCGAAGGGGTTGGCAGGTCAGCCGATTCCCTCCTTGGTGAACGGCAGGTGACCCGACAGGCCCCTGACTCACCCCCTGCCATCATGGACCTAGATCCCCATCCACAGTCTAACTCCCTAGCACCTTCACCCTCTCCACCTCTCCCTCGTCCAACAATGAACTCTCCTATGGAAAAAATATACATGTTTACAATATGGTATCGTATGTGATACCTTTATTTCATAATTAAATGCAAATTATTAATTTATTGAATTAAATATCTACAAAATTGTCTCGGGATTGGCGACATCGCCTATTGGGAATGAAAATAATTGCTATACATGCATAAAACCCAATATGGAGGCATTGGGCCCACCCAACCACAAGAAAAATATTATTATTTCGTGTGCAAAATTTTTCACTGCTGACTCATGAAAATTACGTCGAGAGAAGAGTCAACGAACTTTGAAGAATCAGCAGATTCCTAACGATTATATTATACTGGCGGCACTCTGAGCTGCTTATGTTACAGCTATGCTTTAAGCAAGGAAGATGTACTTTATCTTCCTATAAGTTCTGAGTGAAATCCTCATAATATAAAACCTAATAACTATAAAAAGGATAGGCCTATTCCTTCAGGTATTTAAATGCAGTGACTGCCTATATTAATTACATCAAAGCAACTCGTTGTGTAACTCCATCGTACCGCGGCCCTACATCAAAAAACATCGTCGTGCCCTACATCGAAACAGAAGCGAGGCCCAATGAAATAATAAGGTAAGGCAATTCCTTTCTTTACCATTAGGCAGCGCAAATACCGAAGGCAAATAAACATAAAGAGGTCCTTTAAAGACCTACATATACATAACCCTCTAACGAAAAAACGTAGGGCTTTTGTTGTTAACTCTCCACTATAATCTGCTGGAAATTTTCAACGGATGAGGGTATCAGGCAATCAACCCATAGCCCTATATATAGTTTTTTCATACCTCCGAAAGCGACGATCCTACAGTGGAACTGTAGGGGAGTCTTCGCAAATTACGAAGGCCTAAATTCCCTGATTGCCTCTGCTCGTCCGGTATGTGTCTGTCCCCAGGAGCTAATCCTGGGGACCAGACCGATGCCCTGCCCTACCGGATATTCTAGCACTGCATCTCCGTCTCCTACCTGCACACGCAGGAGGGCTGCCATCCTCGTCCACCGTACAGTCCCCTTTCACAACCTCCCTATTAGATCCCCGTTACAGGTGGTTGCTGCCAGGATTTTCCTGGACAAGCAATACACATTCTGCTCAATCTACCTCCCCCCTCACTCCCGAGTTTCCCGCGATGACCTGGTTGAAGTGTTCAACAACCAGTGGCGGATTAGGGGGGGGGGCGAGTAGGCCATGGCCTACGGCCCCGCGCCTGTGAGGGCCCCGCGCCTCACATATAATTATAATGTTGGATTCCACTATAAATAATACAATTGATAATGATTAGTGATAATTATGGTATCACTCTCTTTGCTGGCGGGGAGTTTAGTTCTATTCAGGCCGTGTGGAGTGCACAGTGAGTGTGTTTAGTGGTAAGTAATGGTAAAAGTTCGTATCTCGAAAAAGTCGCCAGTCAATAAATGGGGATGGGGGAGTTTTAGTCAGCTTTATAATAACATAAATAAGTTGAAAAATGTTAAATTAATGTAATCATTTTTTATATGAAACGTACTTAGGCTAGGTAGGTCAGTTTAGCTTAGATTTCAAATAAATACATTTTATACATATTTAAGGAAAAAGTCGCCACTGGTGGGGGCTGGCGACTTTTCCCATAAAGCGACTTTTTCACCCGAACAACTGTTTAGTGTCTGTATTTAATTAATTAATTAAACTGTATTAATTAATACTAAACCGAGGGTCAAGTGTAAATAGTTTGTTTTTTATGTTTTTATGTTTCAGGATAAGGCAGTGAGGCTGCACTGAGGCACAATGGAGAAATCAACAAGTCGTGATCGTGATCAAGGGAGGAAGTATAAAGCTGGCTCTGTTAAACGCCAAGAAAAGGCAGACGTAAACCAAAGAGTAAAAAAACTACCAAAAATAACTCAATGGTTGACATATCCAACAGTATCTGAATCTGCAAAATCACAAACTCAAACTGAATCCGGTCAAACTGAATCTGAATCAGTAGAGACACCAATTACGCCTGAAACAACTGGAGAAGCCACAACTAGTACTGAACCTAGTGTAGTTAGCGCAATTGAACCTGAACACAGTGACAGTGAGGAGACACAAGAGGAAGTGAAAGTTATGAATACCGGTACTGAACAAGGATTTGAAACGGATCTTGGATTATGGCCTAAAATAATTACTGAAAATGTGTGTGACTATTGGTTGAAAAAGGGAAGCGCAGAATGTCGACACTGTGATGGTGACTTCAAAGAGTCAGCTGTGAAAGAGCTAAACAGAACCCGTCATTGTACAAAGACATTATTCACTCGAACTCATTCATTATCTGGCCAAGAAATTAATCTTAAATGGCTCTGTTACTCTAAAACAACTGGTAAAGTGTATTGTTTTGCTTGCAAGCTTATGTCAAAGGTGGAAAGCTCATTCACAACTGGCTTCAATGGTTGGAAGAACGCTAGGTATATCATAGAATCTCACAGTAGGTCAGATCAGCACAGGAAAAGTATGGTCGAAATGATATATCGAAAGACTGCGGGTGCCCGTATTGACTCTAATCTAGTACAACAATATGAAAGTGAATGCGAGTACTGGCAAGCAGTATTGAGGAGGTGTGTAGATGTTTTAAAGCTACTTTGCGAACGCGGGCTAGCCATTCGAGGTAAAGATGAAGTAATTGGATCAGTACACAATGGAAACTATCTTGGGATTCTAGAGCTGCTGAGCACATACGACAGTTTCTTGGCAGCACATATCAAGAAACACGCAAACAAAGGTAGTGGTCATACTTCCTACTTGTCCTATGTCATTTCTGAGGAAGTCATTGGAATAATGGCAGAAAAGGTTATGTCCTCAATAACAGATGAAGTAAAAACAGCAAAGTACTTCTCAATTTCTGTTGACTCCACACCTGATATTTCACACATGGATCAACTTACTTTTACAATCCGCTATGTACTGCCTACTACAGGTCCAGTTGAAAGGTTTTTGCAGTTTATTCCCATGCTAAGCCACACTGGCAGAGATATTGCTACAACTGTTCTTGATTTTCTTAAAGAGAAGAACATTCCAGTTATCGACTACCGAGGACAGTCCTATGACAATGCCAGCAACATGTCTGGTAAATATCTGGGGACCCAACAGATAATCAAGAATGAGTGTAGTGAAGCTGAGTACATACCATGGATGGCTCATTCCTTAAACTTGGTGGCTAAGTGTGCTGCAGAAAGCTGTCCTGCTGCAGTGTCATTGTTTGCTCTGGTACAAAATATGTACTCCTTTCTTGTTGCATCTACTTATCGTTGGAGGAGACACCGTGAGGTACTAGAGACTAATAAAGATAAGAAGTTGAAAGTTGATAAAATACTTTCAGACACTCGTTGGTCAGCACGAGCAGATGCTGTAGCTGCTCTCAGTAGAGCACACAAAGAAAACATCATTGTTCTGGAAGAGTTATTCTCAGATCAGAATCAGCCAGCTGAAACAAGAGCTGAAGCAAGTGGTCTTCTCAAAGGTTTGAAAAAACTTGAAACAGTGATTCTTCTTGAAGTTTGGGATACAGTATTGGAAAGGTTTCAGAGTAGCAGTATCCAGCTGCAAAAATCTGGGCTCTCCCTCAACACAGCTGTCACACTGCTAGAGTCTCTTTTACAATTTGCTAAAGACCTGAGATCCCAGTTCGATGACTTTGAAGCAAAAGCTATGGCTAAGTGTGATCCCTGTGATGTGACGAGTAATGATGCATACTACGCCGACACGCAGCGTATTAGGAAGCGCAAGCGTCACCACGATGAACTAGACTCCGCGGAGGATGTTATGCTGACAGGGAGAGACAAGTTTAGAGTGACTGCATTCTTGCCCATCATTGACAAGCTCTGTGCTGCCCTACAACAACGCATTGCTGCTTACAGCGACCTTCGAGAGAAATTTGGGTTTTTATCAGAAATCTCAAACAAAACGAACACTGAGCTTAAAGCATCTGCTGAAAAGCTTTGTCTTCATATCCTAAGGACTTGGAGGCTGGATTGGAGTCGGAGCTTTTGCAGTTTGCACACCTTATGAAATCCATTCCAAGAGATTCACCTGAAAGTGCTCCTTCATCAGGTGGTGCAAAGGCTGCAAAAAGTCCTGAACTAGAAATGTATGAGATAATTCACAGACATGACATGGTAGAAACATTTGCTAATGTTGAAATTGTATTACGACGCTATCTCTGCATGTTTGTCACAAACTGCACTGGGGAGCGATCATTCTCCAAGATGAAACTAGTCAAGAATTATCTAAGAAACACCATGGGGCAGGACCGTTTGTCTTCACTCACCCTGTTGAGCATTGAGCATGAGAAATTAAGGGTGCTTGATTTTACTGATGTCATCAAACAGTTTGCAAGTAAGAAGACTAGAAAAAAATCTTTTTTGACTGAGAAATAGTTAAGTGTACCGTACAAATTGCCTGCAATAAACAAAACCCACTCATTGCATCATTTGCATGTCAGTCAAGTGGTATTCTCTTTAGTTAATGGTGTATTATTATAGTTATTTTTTGTTAATGGTGTATTATTAGTTATTTTTTATTGTTAAGCTTCAAAAAAACAAATGTGTAATGTTCAACTATGAAATGGTCATTTGGCTAATTAATTATCAATAAATTGAATATTGTTTAAAAAGTAAATTTATTTTAACGCTTCGCTCGCCCATTGATTTGAGGCCCCCGTAAGGTCACCACTGGGGGATGGGGGTGTAAATCTTCATTTCAGTTAATTAAGCTAGCTTTGCGTAGTTTGGGGCCCCGCACTCCAACCGGCCTAGGGCCCCGCGCACCTTAAATCCGCCACTGTCAACAACTCCCCAGGCCCTTCCTACTCTTGGTCGATTTCAATAGTCGCCACCCCTTGTGGGGTGATACGACCTCCACTTTTGTGGCTCCGACCCTGATTACCCTCATGGCTGAACTCTCCTTCGAGTGTCTCAACGACGCTCTCCCACACACTACCACACCACGAGATGCACCCCGTCCTGTATAGATCTATCATTCATCTCGACGGACGGCCTCCTGGACTTCACCTAGCAAGTGCTTCGGGGTGACCACGGCAGTGACCACTTCCCTGTTTGCCTCACACTAAATCGGCACGATCAGACCGTTCAGGTACCGGAGAAGTGGATAATGGCCAGAGCTAACTGGCCACTTTTCCGGGACAACACTTCCACACGTTGTACGACGGCCCACTTTCCATCCTCCGATGAATGCATTGCGTACTTTGAGGCGACTGCTGTCGCAGCTGCAAGCACCAGCATGCCACGATCTTCGGCCTACCCCCGAGCCCGATGAGTATCGTGGTGGAATTCAGAGTGCGCGGATGCCACTCGTGCCAAGAAGATGGCTACCCGACGATTTTATTGTATGCGAACCCCTACTCATCGCATGGAGATGCAGCGGGCCAGAGCCGTTGCTCGCCGTGCGATGAAGAAAGCGCGCCGAGCTTTCTGGCGTACCTTTGTCTCAGGTCTCACCTCCTCCACACCTTCGGCTACCATCTGGAAGAAGGTACGGAGTGTCGAGAGACGACACGACCCCTTCCGACCTCCGGTCCTCCGAACAAATGACGGACTTCTCTATGAACCTAGGTCAGTAGCGAATCTTCTAGCATCTACCTTCGCTGCCGTCTCCTCCACAGACAGCCCCCACACCCTGGCCCCTAACAAGGACTGCTCACCATCCCTCGACAACTCCTACAATCGGCTGTTCACCATGCGAGAGCTACAAGCGGCACTGGCCTCTAGACGGTCTCCTTCCCCTGGCCCGGAAGGCATCCCCTATTGTTTGATCCAACACATCCATTCTACAATGCAACTGTTCCTCCTAGATCTCTACAACCGTATATGGATTGAGGGTACTCTCCCCTCACGGTGGAAGGAGGCCCACGTAATACCAATCCCCAAACCCGGCCAATACCCCCTTGACCCGACTAATTATTGTAGACCAATCGCATTAACATGCTGTGCCTGTAAAATCTTCGAGAAAATGATCGCCGCGCAACTCTCCTTTCTCCTTGAAAACTCTGACTCCCTCCCGGCTACTCAGTCTGGCTTTAGACAGTTCCGCTCCACTACAGACCCCCTCCTGCTCCTCAGCCGAGATATACAAAACTCCTTCAATAGGGGACAGTTTGTCCTGTCCACTTTCTTCGACATCCAGAAGGCCTACAACACCACCCATCGACGTATAATCCTCAGTGAGCTCCAAAATTTGGGTTTCGTCGGAGCCCTGTCGACCTTCATCAGTGGCTTCCTCTCCTCCCGGACCTTTCAAGTACGGGTGGGCTCAGTCCTCTCCGACACCTTTGAGCAAGAGGACGGCCCTGGACGGGGTCCCACAGGGAAGCATCCTCAGTGTCATATGCTTTTCACTGGTAATGAACACAGTAGCAAAATCCCTTCCACCCACCGTCCGTTCCTCCATCTACGCAGACGACCTTGCGATATGGTTCGCGGGGCGGGAACTGCCCGTCGTCCAACGACAAATTCAGCTAGCCATCCATCGAGTGGAGAGGTGGGCGACATCGGTTGGTTTCCGCCTATCCACCTCTAAAACCAACAGTATGGTCTTCAGCAGAAGATCCACAGCCATACCTTCCCCCTCGGTCACGCTATACGGTGAGCCCCTCGAAGTGGTGCCCACCGCGCGGTTTCTGGGCATGACCTTTGACCGATGGCTTAACTGGGTTCCCCACCTCAGGCACCTGAAACACACGTTCCAGCGTCCCCTCGCTCTTCTAGACCATCTTTCCTACACCACGTGGGGCGCTGACCGACGCTCGCTCTTCCATCTTTACATCTCCGTGGTCCAGTCAAAGCTGGACTATGGGAGTGTTGTATACGGGTCTGCCTCCAGCACTTCCCTCCGAATCTTGGACCCGGTACTTAACAGGGTCCTCCGCCTCTCCACCGGTGCCTTCTGATCCTGCCCAGCTTCCAGCCTCCAAACAGAATATAACTACCTCCCTCTCACCCACCGACGGGGTCTGCTCCTCATGCGGACCTACCTTCGCGCGCAGAGGCTGCCCTCATCACTTCTGTGCGCGGCGATTTTAGAACCTCCGCCCCAGGGTTAGAGCTGGCACTTCACGGAAGCGGTCCGCTCTTTCCTGGATCTTTCCAACAAGCCCCCTCCTTTAGACACCCCCATCTCGTATCATATCCATCCTCCCTGGCTCCTCACCCCTATCAAGTTTTGCAGGGACTTATGTGCCCTGCCGAAAGCTACTACGACCGCTACAATATACAGGTCGCTCTTCGAGGAACACTTAACCCGACGCCTGGACGCTGTCCCCATCTATACGGATGGTTCCTGATCAGAGGATGGTGCGGCTACCTCAGCGGTGATCGTGGCTGGGCACTCTCTAGAGCCGTTCCCGTTCCCCGTGAGGCCTCTGTCTTTTCAGCAGAACTTTTTTGCCATTCTGGAAGCCCTCAACATTATAAGCACCCACTCCAGCAACTCCTATGCTATCTACTCAGATTCCCAAAGCGCACTGCTCTCCCTGGAAAAATTAAACCCCCTCACCCACTTGTCCGCACCATTCAACAAACCTTCCACTCCTTAACGGCATCCCAGCACAAGACAGTCACCTTCTGCTGGGTCCCAGCACATGTTGGTGTCCGGGGTAATGAGGAGGCAGACCGTACGGCAAAGCCCGCTTGCTCGTTGCCAGTCTCCACCCGGCCCCTTCCTTTCACGGATTTTTTCCCGACTCTTCGCTCCCACTTCCGTTCCATCTGGCAACGGGATTGGGACCAGGCTATAAATAACAAGCTTCAGTGGATAAAACCACACCTTGGATATTGGGCTTCCTCATTCCATAGGTCCCGTCATAAAGAAGTGGTTCTAGCCCGTCTCCGCCTAGGGCACACACGACGCACACACGGTCACCTTATAGCTAAAATGCCAGCCCCGCTCTGCCCCACCTGCCATACCCCTATCACCGTCGTCCACCTCCTGATCGAATGCCAGAATCTGTCTGACCTCCGCCACAGCTGTTTCCCCTACCTGTCCCGCATCCCCACGTCCGAACGTCTCCAGTCCATACTCGCCGAAGGCCCCCACTTCTCAGCGGAAGCAATTTTCTCATACCTCACCCACTCTCAACTACATCACCGCATCCAAACTCGTACCCCCCTCCCACATATTTAATAACTGAACCTTCTCATCCCCTCAGTCTCATACTCCCATCCCAGCGACACTACCCACCCTCTGTCTCGCCGAGATATGTACCACTCTAGGTACGAATCGGCGGTTAAGCAACTAAAATAATATATATATATATATATATATATATAATATATTTTTTTTTAACTGCAAACAACACACAATATAATTAATGTAAAGAACGACGCTTGTGTAGAAGAAACATCCGCACAAGATGGGGAGAGAGAACGAGCAAATGAAAAATGAGGCATCTCCCAGGAATCGAACCCATCGTTCTTTAAATTAATTATACTGTGTTGTTTGCAGTTAAAATGTATATATGTACGGCATGAGAAGGTACCCCCTCAGAACATTTGATTCCGCTCGTATGTAGGAGAATTACGAGTTGTAACTGATCGGGGATCTTGGTGCAGTGGTTAGCATATCCAACCGGCAATTGGATGATCCCGGGTTCGATTCCTGGGAGGTGCCTCATTTTTCATTTGCTCGTTCTCTCTCCCCATCTTGTGCGGACGTTCCTTCTACACAAGCGTCGTTCTTTACATATATATATTATATATATTAAACATGCGAAACTCTATTTTAAACTCACAGAATGAACAAGAAATATGTAATTGTTCTAATTACCCTGAAATGGTATCGCCTAATATGTGTATTTTAGCAAGTTTTGTGTTAGATTTAAAATTTGTCTGTTATTTGATTATTTTAATTATGAAGTGTTTGTAAAGTTCTCTCAATTATTGTACTTATTTGAATATTGCATTACAGTTTCATTAATGTTTTAATAAATCATTAATTTTAGATATTAATTATTAATTTCAATAATTTATCTGTTTAATATAGAAATTAGAAGTTTGTTATCATTATTTTTTTATTTTGTGTATTTGACCAATGACGACGGGATCACAGTGTCGAAATGTTTGATATATATATATATATATATATATATATATATATATATATATATATATGTACAGGGTGGCGCAAAAGTCGCGCATCTTAAGAATTTTTTAGTGTTGATTATATATAGTATTATTTTTTCTTTAAGGTAGGGAATGGCTGCAAAATTAACAATAGACGAGAGGGTGAGCTTGGTTTTAATGTATGGAATACCAGGTACAATGAATCGATGAATCGGTACAGAATAAAATTTTAGTCAACACCGAAAATTCCTATGATGCGCGACTTTTGCGCCACCATATATATATATATATTATATATATATATATATATATATAACTCAGAATGATCCCTTGAGATTTCCTCATGAGACACAGACCGTACATGGAACATTGGAACAATGAACTCTTTTGGGAAAATTAAATCCACTATAGTCTGAATAAGTAATGGTAAATGACAAATACTATAGTTTTTTGTTGGTTGGTTGGTTTGCTCATTGTGTCAGTTGCTCGGAGACACTAGCACCGGACGGCCTTTTTCTTTTTCATGATGTTAGCCCGACGTGGGCAACGGGTCACTTTCAAAAAGGCCCAAAAAATATAGCTTCCCTCCTCAGCTATCTGCAAAGCAGATAAGATCCAGCTTTGGAACAGGATCGGGGATACAGCGACACCTAACTTACCATATCCAGAACCTCAGTATAAGCAAAAGGCTCGTTGCATTCGCGTCGGATTGAATACATCAAAGAAAAAGGGGTAACTATTGTATTTTTAGCCAAAAACCAAAACTTAAACCTCGGACGTGTTATGTTATGTGCCTTGAAAAGTGGACGGTCAATTTTGCAAGTTGAGGTTTAAGTTTTGGCTAAAAATACAATAGTTACCCCCTTTTCTTTGATATATTCAATCCGACGCGAATGCAACGAGTCTTTTGCTTATACAGGGTGTTTATAAAGTCCCTATCTATTTCAGTGAAAACGTAGCAAAAAGGATAAAATTCAATAACAATATAATAGAAGGCATACATTTAATGAATACTTAAGCATATGATTCTACATAAGCACCATCAGTATCTCTACAGAGTTCGAATGTGTCAGCAACATTGCGGAACACATTTTGGAGCATGACGGGTTATTTTTGTAACTGCTGTTACGATACGCGCACGTAAATCTTGCAGATCTGTAACCCTCGTTTGATAGACGTTTGATTTGATAAAGCCCCATGCAAAGAAATCCAAGGGCGTTAGGTCAGGAGATGGAGCCGCCCAGGCCCTGTTGCCTCCACGTCTGATCCACCGATTTGGAAATCGTTCATTTAGGTACTCCCGAACAATGTTTGCTTAATGACAAGGTGCCCCATCTTGTTGAAAGACGACAGTGTTTAAAATGCCATTTGAATGAAACTGGGACATTTACTTGCTCGTATCGTAACAGCAGTTACAAAAATAACCCCTGTCATGCTCCAAAATGTGTTCCGCAATGCTGCTGACAGATTCGAACTCTGTAGAGATACTGATGGTGCTCATGTAGAATCATATGCTTAAGTATTCATTAAATGTATGCCTTCTATTATATTGTTATTGAATTTTACCCTTTTTGCTACGTTTTCACTGAAATAGATAGAGACTTTATAAACACCCTGTATTGAGGTTCTGGATATAGTAGGCTAGGTGTAGCTGTAACCCCTAGATCCTGTCCCAAAGCTGGATCCTATCTGCTTTGCAGATAGCTGGTGAGGGAAGCTATATTTTTGGGGCCTCTTTGCGAGTGACCAGTTGTCCACGTCGGGTTAACATTATGAAAAAGAAAAACTATAGTATTTGTCATTTACCATTATTTATTCAGACTATAGTGAATTTAATTTTCTCAGAAGAGTTCCTTGTTCCATGCATATATACTGTATACTAGGGGCACTCAATATATTTTGCCCCACCCTTTTTTCTTAGCTAAATAATAGACCCTGGGCTGAAATGTCTTTTAGGCCGTAAGTTTGAACTTTCTGCGCTTCACATAACCGGAATTTTCTAGTTTGAACCTCCCCTCCTTGTATAAAACCGCTTTTAAACGCCCTTGTTTAAAGCCGATGGTTAACGCAGTTTTTTATTATTTTTTTATAATTTCTGCGCTTCACATAACCAGATTTTTCCAGTTTGAACCTCCCTTCCTTGTACAAAACCGCTTTTAAACGCCCTTGTATAAAACCGATGGTTAACGCATTTTCGAAAATGGCGTCTGACAGTGATGTGCGTCGTAAAAAGAGAACTGTTATCGAGTTCTTAACCGCAGAGAAGGAAACAGTTGGAAATATTCACAAACGTCTAATAAACGTTTACGGAGATGCTGTTGTTGATCGAAGCACGGTTGGACGCTGGTCTAAACTTGTGAGATCATCGGAGAGAGGGAGAGCCAGCCTCGATGATGAACCATGCAGCGGTCGCACGGCATCGGCTGTGACATCTCACACTGTGCAACGTGCTAACAGCATCATTCGATCAAATCAGCGCGTCACGTACAAGGAGCTATCACCTGAGCTAGGAATTAGTGAAGGAAGTGTGAATACGATAATTCAGCAACTGGGATACTCGAAAATGTGTTCACGGTTTGTTCCTCGCGAACTGACTGAAGATCACAAAGCCCAAAGAAAAGAAATTGCTTCTGAGTCGTTGGTTCGATGCGAGACAGAAGGGGATGACTTCCTTTCACGAACTGTGACTGGGGATGAGACTTGGGTACACCGCTTTGAACCTGAAACAAAACGTCAATCCATGGAGTGGCATCACGCAGACTCCCCACGCAAGAAAAAGTTCAAAATGGCTCCCTCTGCAGGAAAGGTTATGGCCACCATCTTCTGGGACATGAAAGGGGAGATTCTGGTGGACATTATGAAGAAAGGACAAACAATCAATTCAGAGGCATGTATTGCTACCGTACAGAGTCTCCAGAGACGTATAAAGCGAGTTCGACCGGAGAGAAAACTGGAAGACGTCCTTCTTTTGCACGATAACGCGAAGTAGTATAGCCGCAAAAGGTTAGAGCGCAGGAATGTTGCAATGTTGCAAGAGATAATGATCAATGTTGCAAAGGGGGTAGGGGTTGCAAAGGGGATGGGGGTATGCAACAACTCAATGCTGCAAAAGGGGGTGGGGGATGCTGCAGGTGCAACAAGGGGTCATGAAACTTGGAGGCGGCGTTATCCCCCAAGAGAAAGACAGGAGAAGGAGAGAAAGGAAGAGAGGTGTTCACCTGGCAGGAGCCAAGTGCATAATAACGCTTCAGCTGACCCGCCGTCCTCTTATAGACTCCTAATCAGCCAGTTGGCTTAGAAGGCGTAAATGGCTTGTTCAGGTTGAGTTGTCGGATACCACTTTTTATTTTAATTGTTCAGGTATACATTATTAGGGCGAGTTGCCAGATACCATTTTAATTGTTCAGGTATACATTATTAAGTTGCCAGATTGTACCATTTATTTAATTAATTCTTAAAAGTTGGCTTAGAATTCCGCTAGTAGGTTTAGAAGGCGTAACCAGCCATTTGACATAATTGTTTACAACCAAAAGAATTAAATAAAACAACATTACATCATTCTGTTTATTATAAATATACAGAAAATAAATATACATTTGAATGATCAATTAAAAATAATAATAGTTTAAGAAATATGAACGAGGAATATGCATATAATCAAAAAATATATCCGTCAATATAACAGTACAGGAGATATATATATATATATATATATATATATATATATATATATATATATATATATACACACAATTATATTATGGAGATATATAGAAAATAAATATACATTGGAATGATCAAAAATAAAAAATAAGAAATAATATAACCATCAACATAGCAGAAATATATACACACAACTAAATAAATAAATACATACACTTTATTTTCTACCGCGCAACATAAGAAATCGTATAGTCATCAATATACCCGAAATATATATATACACACACACACACAAATATGTTAAATATATAAATACATTTCACTTTTTTTTCAAAATACTAAACTCGCACTTAATCGAGTCTACAATTACATCATTATTGCTCTGCATTACGCAGTATACGCGGTTTAATAATATTTCACTGCTTAAAGTATAGGGAAACCTGTAATCGATATGAAGGGCCTTCATATCGTTCAGTACTATTTTTTCCCACTTTACAACCGGTTGGTAAGTTATCTTTAAATACGTCTAGAATACAATCAAAAGCACGCACAAAGAGTTCATCGTTAGCCACATTATTAAACACAAGTTTATAAACGCCTTTCCAATCGAGGGTTTATTTCTACCGACGCGAGCTTTTCAATTGTGAACTCATCTTCACTCAACATAGCGGCAATTGAAATAATCTTCTAAGTCGTTACGACAACTGCTCGTTATATAAAGAAATAGTTCTTCAGGGTGAACGGTGTAGGTGAGCTCAGCCTTGTACCGATCAATTGCTTTGTACCAAAGTTCATGATATTTCAAAGAGTCTAAACTTTTTAAATAAACGTCCAGCTCTAGACCTTTCTCACCTTGTTCAGCCCTACACTCGGTAAACCCATCGAGCAGAGCGGTGTATGCGTATTCAAGTACTGTATCAAAATAAAGCATATCCGTAACACGCGCGTCTAATATAGGTTTCAGCTTGCGGAATCCGACGATTTCAAACATTCTGTCGAGGATGAAACGGTTTCGCGTAGGAACAAGCGTTATTATCAGAAGCATTCTTCCACATCAGCCGTATATCAATGCATGGCCGATCGTTATTTATACACAACGTACATACAACGGCGTATGAGGGGGCGCCACTAATCTGCTCTCTTCTTGTACCTACGTTAGCAGGTATTTTATAACGATCTTCACTCCACTTCTCAACTATCACGAAGATTCTATTCATCTCCTCGACACTAAAATAAACGACATTCCGTTTGTTTGTTTGTCTACATTCCGTTTCCAGTACATAACTAACGGCACCGGATTTACGCTTGAACAAGCGCAACGATTTCGTCACGGACACATCGTACGAGGCGTTGAGAATGCTGCTCAAAGGAAGTTCCATCGTATTCGAGGAGCGCACGTCCACTCGGTTCAAGCTCTGAAATAACTATGAGCCGCGTGAGGCACGCAGGTAGGCAGGAACGGTTCGATAGGCGGTTGACTCACCCTGATGATACGTGAATGGGCATGTTCGAACTCGTATGATCCGTGAGGTGCGAGTCGCACCATAATCTAATGAAATGTGTGCGGCGCTGATCGAATTGTTGTAACCCATTATATTGGGTAGGTGTTTTTTTCCGATACAAGAATTAATTTCGGTTTTAACGTTTTATCACTACCAGAATACGCACCAGACAGTTTCCCTCAGGGTAAATTTCACGAACTAGGCACATTTTATAATGTTTTATCTCTCCTAAACATCTTCACACTCCGGCGCACTATTTGAGAGGAACATATGCTCATATTTTTCCTTTTTGCCTAGCAAACGATACTCGTCTCTAAAGTCTGCTAAAAACTCACGCAGGGCACTAGCCACAACCTCACTACGAACCTCATCATGATATACATTAATATAGTGGTAAAAATACTTAAGATTCTCCATGATGACGAGATTCACATTTTCAGTCGTAGGGTATGAGTAATCGACATGGTGTAACATGACATAATACCGCTTGTCACACCACTCATCCGCAAGACTCATTATCCGTATCTGCTGCTTCTCTTCTGCACGCGTTGTTTCTTTTACTTCACGGTATATGTGAGACTTTATAAAGCTTAGGTCTACAGCATACTTCAATACATCGTCTGTGCAACGAAAGCCTACAACGGTCTCACCAGAATAACCGTAGAGTATTTGTACATCTTGCTCCTTCGCACGATCCAATGTGGTTTTAAAAGAGGCATAGGAAGGGGGAATAGGAAGTTTTTTGGTATCCACCACATCTTGACACTTTGCTGAATACCATTTCATAAACGTTGAACAAGCAATATTAAAGGTAGCCATTTTCTTCTACGCGGGCGAATACACGTCTGAGCTCAAGGGCTTACTGCAGTCAACTGACCACGCAGGGAATCCCAGATAGTAGCATGACTCACGTTGCTGGTTTTACAGTGGGCGGAGCTTAGAACTTTCACCTGTGTACACACACACACACAAAGGAGAAAGTGAAAAGCTAATTGAAACATGATTTATTTAATAAACGAGAT
This sequence comes from Bathynomus jamesi, assembly GCA_023014485.1. Classification (NCBI taxonomy): domain Eukaryota; kingdom Metazoa; phylum Arthropoda; class Malacostraca; order Isopoda; family Cirolanidae; genus Bathynomus; species Bathynomus jamesi. The sequence goes on along the minus strand of JAJOZX010002642.1, from coordinate 387,607 downwards.
ATTCAAGTTATATATATTTACAAATACGTGTAATAAATAAGTTAACAATAGATATATCAAAGATTATATACAAGACATACATATTTACAAATACAGTGTGTCCGTAAAGTCATGGTGGGATTTTAAATAGCTATATTATTGCAACGAAACATGATAATGAGATGAAAAAAAGGCAAATTGAAGAACAACTCTAAAAGAATAACTTTATTTAACGTAGTTCGATATGGGCTCCTCTGGTAGCCCTGCAGACATCTAGGCGGTGATTCAATTCCAGCCACACACGCCCAAGAACATCAGGAGTGACGGATGCGATAGCTTCCGTGATTCGCTCGTGCAAGTGATGAATATCCCTAATGGGTACACTGTACACGCTTTGCTTGACGTAACCCCACAAATAAAAGTCCAAAGGTGTCAGGTCCGGAGAGCGTGGAGGCCATGGCTTCCATCCTCCTCTTCCTATCCATCTCTGTGGAAATTTTTCATTAAGGAATTCTCGAACAACGTTGGCATAGTGCGGAGGAGCACCATCTTGCTGAAAGATGACATTATTGTCAATAAATTGTGGTACTGCAAAATGTTCCAACATAGCGAGGTAGTTGTGTGACGTCACAGTGGGTTCCGCGAAGAAAAATGGGCCAATCACTCGATCTCGTGCTAGAGCACACCACACATTAACTTTCGGGCTATTACGCTCATGTTCAACATAGGCATGTGGACAGCCTAGACTAACTACGAGATAAAGGTTAAGCTTAGCCTAGACTAACTACAAGATACAACTTTGAGAGATGTTCTTAAATTTGGCATTGCTTCATCTCATTATCATGTTTCGTTGCAATAATATAGCTATTTAAAATCCCACCATGACTTTACGGACACACTGTACATGTGATAAGTAAGTTAACAATAGACGCATCAAAGGTTATGCTATTAAAAGGGTACGGTATCATAGGTACCAGGTAACTGGTAACGTTTCCTATAGGTGTTACGGCACACCTTCGTTCCCCTAAGTTCCTTCACGCCCCCCAGCTTCTGCGCCCGAAAATTGTGGGTGCCTACAGTTAGTTGGGGAGGCCGATCGCTCTCATCGTCCAAACACACTAGATCCCTCAACGATTTAAAGTTAACAACCCGCCGATTCGCATGGTTGAGCGTAATACCCTTTGCCTTCACGATATATTTCATATCCTCCCCCACCCCCACCCTCACCCGTACCCCATAAGTTTTAGGTCCTGTTGAGACAAAAGAGTCGGCGTATGCGTTGTCCCCATACTCATCCTTGATCTCATCAGTGAGCTCGCCGAGGAATTCCCCAATAGCAGGCATGTATTCACCCTCCCTCTCTGTGAATATCACGCTATCTGTATCGGCATACAATACTCTCCGACCAAGAGAATGCAATAGACCCCAAAGTTTTATGCGGGCTTAGGCTGTTGTGAAGCTGGCCACAGGTATGTTTGTAACCCTTGAGGTATCTGTGGCCAATTCAGTGTTGTTGTACTTTATTATGTAAGTATTACCTACATTCACGATCTCCATGACCTCTTTATCGGGAGCATTGGCATAATCCCAGACATCACTATAACTTTGTGCCAAATGAATGTTCCCTTTGCCGGTATTCTGTGCAAATTTTCCCCATAGACTGTTTAGACACAACTTTGCACTAAAGCGCTTGCCAGGATTCTTTGCAATTTGGGTACGATCAAGTTGTATACCTTCGCGGTCACGGTAACGTTGAATATAGGCAGACTTTTCATCCTCGGTGTCAACTCCTCGCGGATACCCTGATGCCTCAACCTTATCCTTCAAAAATGCGTTTATATATGGTGTGAAAAGGTTGGGTAGCTTCTGAAACCTCCACACCTCATGTATCTTCAGTATTCTATACCCATGGCGTACGGCTAGGGCCAGCTCTGGACTTGTATATACGCCTCTGATCTTACGCTGGTGGGGTATATGGTTACAATTACCGTTATTCTCCTCCGCGCAATTCATGCACAGGGGAAACATGACCTTGTGGTCGATAACGACGGGTAAGATTGGCATCCATAAATTGCGTGGGGGGAGTACGTCTACGAAAGAGAGCCCAAAGTAACGATCATTCAAATTTCTTGAAAATTCATTGATGGAGGGCAGGTTAGGTCCCACCAGTTTCTCAGGAGCGCCCACGGGGTACGGATTGTTCTTCATCACGTATGGGTATAAAGAACAGAAATCGTAGTAATGGAGCTTCACACCCTCCGTAGGTGGAAAGTATAGCTTGAATGGATTTGTACGTCCTCCAAACAAGCTATCACCACATTTGAGAGGATCCAGCACCATTGAACGCTTGATCGTGTTTATTTCCTCACGGTACACCTCGTCTGTCTCCATTGCGAATGAACTGGGATCCTATAAGTTGATCGCGGGTGCGAGTCCATGCAAGACAGTCGGCAGGAGATCTACCGTGGATATCTCTGGCGATTCCGCACTCAGGACGGGGGCATCCATGCCACCAGCATCCGTTAAAGGAGTACACAGTCTTTACACCAGTGACACGGTTTTCACTTAACCCATCAACCCAAAAAACACGACCGTTAATCTTAATGGGCACTTCACCTGTGTTGCGGGCGTGCTTTATGTATACACCTGTCTGTTGCTGTAGGTGTATGAGCCAGTAAATAGCCTTGTGGCCGTAACTGCGGGGGTTGTTTCGGTGAATAATGGCTAAGGTGGCTTTAGGCATGAAGTTATTTTTGAACACCGTAAAACATAATGACGCGATGGTGGTTGCGACTTGCAGCGGATCGCATTTGAAACGGCCTATGTACATCCTTCTAAAGGCCTGGAAGCATACTCTAAGCACGCGCACATCATTCACGCAATAACGCTCACATTCATCAGCTATATTATAACTTTAGGGCAGTCAAAAGTTGACCGAAAAAATTAAGAAAGTTGACCTTACGAATTGAAAAAATTGACTTATAAAGTTGCCTTTACTTTCAATAATAAAAACGATACTTTAATTACTTATTCTTGCTCTTCTACATCAGCTGACCGATTGTGGTAAATTATGAAGTATTTGCCGACATTTTCTGGCAAAAAATTGCGATCCTTACTTAATAATTTCTTAAGCATGGAGAAAGATCTCTCTACAGCGGCAGTTGTTGGTTGACATTGCAAAAGCTGACCATAAACTGTTGGTGAGATTTCAGGTCTACTGAGGTTAATTATTTCACAAATACCATTTGTCTTGAGTCTTGTTTAAATGTATTGTTTAACTGAACACATATCTTCGCCAAGGTTGATAGAAGAAATGGTTTCATATGCCTCTCTAATGGTGCAATCAGATGCTTCCATCCTAGTCACTAAGCTAGCAATCAAACTATAATTCATTTTGATTGACATTAGTTGCTTTGGCAGTTTTTCATTAGCAACACTCTCTTTAGCCTTCTGAACAATGATTCCTTCATCTTCAAAATTTTCCACAATTGTCTTCACATTTGGAAAATTGTCTGCATAATAAAAAGCAGCGTTCAGCCAGCTTGCCCAACGTGTTACAATCGGTTCTGGAGGAGTTCCTATTTCAGCAAACAATTCCTTCCTTCCTTTTGTTTTTAAGAGTAGAAGCCTTGACACATGCAATTAAAGTGTTAACATCACTATAAAATGCTCTTATTTGCATCGCACAATTATGTAACAGATGCGCAAGACACGTTACATGGAAAAGTCTTGGAAAAAGTTGCTTGAGTGTCGCTCCAGCTGACACCATGTAACGAGCTGCATCAGACAGAAGTAAACAGAAATTTTCTCTTGGTATCTCGAATTCTTTTACAGTATCGTCAATCTTGTGTATGACAGTTCGTGCATTAACATTTCCAAGAAGAACATCGCACCTGATTAAATATGTTTTATTGGGAACATCAATAGATCCAGCAAGTATGTTCAAATATTTTGAGCCCCTTACTTCACTTTCATCAACAATTAGGAAAACTAATTTACCCTCTAGCAAATGTTTTATTCTACTTAACTCGCTTTCTGCCTGTTTCATTGCTATTGATCTGCAAGTTGACACGCAAGGCACTGCTACACCTAATTCAGAGAACAATTGTTTCACATGAGGGTTGCTCAACTTATGAAGAGGTATGTTGGCTGACAGAAATGTAGTCACAAGTTTTTCCGAAAAATCTGAAGACTTGTACTTTAAAAGGGTTTGCGTCTTTTCATTTCCCACATTTTGGTCTATACCACGCTGGTGCTTTTGGGTAGAGCGATGTTTATCCACAAAAAAGGATTTGTCATGCTTGACCACAAGACAACAAATCTGACAGTATAGCTCATATTTTCCTGAACAAATGAATTCATTAGGATATTTTGCAATTATAGCGCGCACTTTAGCAATAGAACTAACTGCAACTTTTGGCATTTTAAATATCTGAAATCAAAAGAAATCGAAATCAGTGAAATCACAAATCAGAAAAAATCACAAATCAAAAATGGTAACCAGTAACCACAATACATACAACACAACCACATCCAAAACCAGAACGGACATAACTGAATAAGACAAATACGAGCAGCGAAGTTGCCAGTTAACCAAAAAGATGCCAATTTTTAGTTATTTTAATTATTTATTCAAAAAAATTGACTTTATTTACCTCATTGCTATTTTTTGACCTAACAGGTAAAAGTTGACTTTTGGTTGACCTATTAACTTTGGTAATATACCCCCTACAGGTGTTTTTATTGCATTTTCAGTCGTTTCAGCGAAAAGTGCCCCATAGGAAACAATTTGACTTTATTGACTTTTGACCGCCCTAATTATAAGGATTACGTTCATTAAAACTGTTGTAGTATCGATCAAAGTCTTCACGTTCATCTACACTCATAAAATCATAGTTAAAATAATGTTTGGGTGGTGGTGGGCCTACGTAGTTTAAAGTCTCGCTGGTGAGGAAAGTGTAAGGGAAGTATCCTTTGGAAACTTCAGCTGCTACCCCCATCACCTTGGGTAGCTTTGCTAATTTACAAGGTGTGAATAATAAAGTGTCTTTAAATTGTACATTGCCACTTATTTGCATCTGTATTAATTTGTTGCCTCTTTTCAATGGATCACCTGTAAATATCTCAGAGGATTCGTGCTCAAGCAACTCCTTATAAAGGAACTGCGTGTCAAACTTTGCCCCGTTATGGGCGAGAATATACACAGTCATTTTTTTGAACTTGTCGGCTAACTTGACAATATAGGACACAAATAGTTTCACAGGACTATCGTGGACATTCGTTTTAAAAACGTTTGTCCGTTTACCGCATTTGGGGCACTCATCACATTCGATCCCCATACACTCATCGCAGATAGTCTGGCTCACAAGTAAATGTGGAATTACCTCTTTGGTTTCAGCGTTCGTATATGTTTCTATATCGTAGTATACAGTTATACAAGGTTTATTTTTAGGCTTAGCATCTTTCATATAAAATACATGCTTTACTCCATCCGTCTTATACTCCTCCTGGCATGTAGGACAGTGAATTTCGTCACACTTGTGCTTAAATTTCCCCCAATTATCCATTGTGTGAAACATACCACATTCACAGATTCTCATTTTCCTGCACGTGCCAGTTGATTTATGGAGCTCAAAGTAGTTATTAATGAAGAATGTGCGTCTACACACATCACAGTCTCTCTTCTCAGCTTCAACTACACGGCTTTCACATTTGGTGCTTTTACACTGTTCACATACCATGTGACATTCTTTACAATGTCTCACTATATCATCCGCAAACTCGATGCACCCCTTACACAAATCATGATGTCTCCCATATTTTCGACTTTTGTCATAACTCGCGTAAAGCCACCTCATATTACGGATGGGGAGATACGTTGTCCCTGACAATCCTAAAATAAGTAGGGGTCTTGTACGACCTCTCACACAGCTTTTAAAAACGTACACAGTCCTACGACGATCATCCAACCCAAATACAACTATTCGGACATTCATTTCCTGTTCTACCCTTCTCAGCTCTTCAGGACCCATATTACAGTCAAATTCAAGTTCACAGTCTACAGCTAGTTTACGGGCACGCTCCACGACCGTAGGCAACCAAATTTTTATGGCCTGTGTATTTTGTACAGTAAACATACGTGCTAAGACTACTGCTATAAAGCCGCAACCACGATCGACGTTTATATGCTTTCGGTAAATAACACTAGGCAACAAATTTCAACTTTTTTTTTGTTACAGACACGTGAACTACTACAGATCTACAGATCTACAGATCTACAGAAGCTAAGGCTAACAAAGACCCTAAGATCCACTCTAAGGCTAGCCCGAGAGAAAGGAAAGAGTAGGGGGTTAAGAGAAGAGAAGAGAATAAGGGGTTAAGTAAGGAGCAACACCTATCACTCGTGGGTTAACATTCATTCAGAAAAAGAGGAAAAGTGTCTCACCATCATCATCCGCCGGCCACTGCCGACAAGTCAGAAAAATAGTCGGAGAGAATAGGAGAGGGGTGAAAGATGAAAAGAAGTAAAATAAGAACGCTTACAAACCATGCAAACACAGTCTTAACTCACTGTCATACCATGCAAACTACAAACATGCAAGAAAAGAGTTAGAGACATGCAAAGTAAGGAGGATAAGAAAAAAAAAAAAAAAGTAGGTAAAGTTAAACAAAAAGTGGGTTAGTTTACGCTATGAGCTACATCTACATTCGTGTTAGTCTAATTTTTTTTTTTTTTTTTTTTTTTTAATAATTTTATTGCTGGCATCACACGCTGGCATGTCACAAGCTGGCATTCATCGTCAACAGACTCATCCCCGAGCACCACCACCAGAACTTCTGTTACTAACTTTGTTGTTATTTAAATTAAACAACGTTAATACCTTTAAAATGTCTGTCAAGACGGTTCTTAAACATATTAACGCTGGTAGAATGAACGACTGAACGACTGATTCCTACTAAAGCGCTGATGCTGATTTCAGATCTGATATCAAAATTTCTCTATCACGTCCAGATTTTGTGTAACCGAAAACCCCTATTTTTCATTTTTTTTCTCACCCGCTTCTATTACGAAAGCCGTCTAAGCTACTTTTCCGTGCCACGTTTTATGTTAAGCATACTTAAATAATTAGTGAACAGGGATGTCTTTCCTCCTTTATTCTGGCTTAAGACAGACAGCGGAATTCCGCTGGCAGAGTTACCACCCCTGCGCCCAACCATCCACCCAAAGCGCGTTAGTATTTTGTTGTTACTACTGAAAGGCAAATTCCTGTTCTTAAGTGAAACTTTGGTGTGTCCTCTTCCTTTGTCGCTTGTAGGATGACGAGCTCTCCTTCTGCAGGAACCAACAATAATCTCCCATCATATTTGGGTTGAAATTACCTTGGTATCTGTTTTCCATAACTGAGATCTGTTGGTGGAAGCGCTCACCATGCTCGTCACTTACAGCCCCAAGGTTGGCCGGGAAGAAGTCAAGATGAGAATGTAAAAAATGAATTTTCAAAGACATTCTGCATCCCATTATTTCATAAGATTTAAGCATGTTTTCTACGAGTTTACGGTGGTTTTCAGCTTTGTGGTTTCCAAGAAAATTTTTGACAACTTCAACGAAAGATGTCCATGCTCCTAGTTCATTCTCATTTAGGTTAGATGGAAACGATGAGTCGTGGATGACACTGCGGATCTGTGGTCCAGTGAAAACTCCAGCTTCTAGCTTAGCATCTGTCAATATTCCTTTGAATTTATCCTTTAAATATTGGAAACCACTACCTTGATGATCCATACCCTTCACGAAATTTTTCATAAGGCCAAGTTTAATGTGAAGTGGTGGAAGATGTACTTTCTGAGGGTCAATAAGTGCTGGGTGTTTCACATTGTATTTACCAACAACATGTTCAGTTCTAGATGGCCAATCATGTTTTTTGTAGTGGTTCTTGTCATCTCTGCTGTTCCATAGACACAAAAAGCACATATGCTTTGTGTAGCCCAACTGTAACCCAAGAAGTAATGATACAACTTTAAGGTCGCCACAAATATTCCATGTGTGGTCCTTATATTTGATGAGTCTTAGCAGCAGTTTCATCGATTCATAAGTCTCATTAAGGCCAGTGGCATGTGCTACAGGTATTGAAGGTTTTTCATTGCCGTTGTGCAGTAATACAGCTTTAAGGCTAGCTTTACTAGAGTCAATGAACAGTCTCCATTCTTTTGGATCATAGCGACAGCCAATCCCTTGCATCAGACCACTGATATCGTGGCAGAAACAAACGTTTTCTTCCTGTAAGTAAAATGATGAAAACTGCAAATGGCGATGGCGGAAATGGGAAACTTTGGTGTTTGGTTGGAGAAGATTAAATTCTTGAAGTCTTGAACCAAGCAACTCTGCCTTTTCTTTTGGTAATTCCAAATCGCGCACTAAGTCATTTAACTCCGCTTGACTTAACAAATGTGGGGAAATATTTGCATCTGGAACATATATGCCATCTTTCCCTGTTTCTATATCACTAGCAGAATCTTCAGATGAACTGCTGTCTGTTATCGTTGCTGGTGGAACTGGTGGTGGATTTGTTTCATCATGTGGTACTGGTTTCATTGCTGATTCGCAGTTTGGGTACGTGATCTTTGATTTGTTTTTCTTTGTGAAATCAGCAATCTTTGTCAAACAAAAATAACAATCATTGAAGTGATTTTTCGGCTCACGCCAAACCATGGGGACTGAGAACGGCATAGCTTTCTTTTACCATTCATCCAAGCTATTAACATTGCATTGCACTGTGCACAGCAAATATGTGGTGCCCAGTCCCTCTGTTGGTCTCCTAACTTACAGTCAAAATAACACTTGTAGGCAAGTTTAATCTTTGTTGTTATGTTTCTACGTTGTGGCTTAGGTGTATATTGTCCACAGACAAAGCAGAAGTTGTCTGGGTGATTTACACAAGCACGTCTATTTGATGCCATTTTGAATTACCATACAATATCTGAAAAAACGTATTAAGTAATTATTACGATGTTCAAAATAAAAAGAAATACACACCGTAGTACAAAACAAATGCTATAAAAACACACAAGTCACCACAACCTGTCACTTGCTCATCAGCAGAGAGTTTCAACAACCGTTCTGCTTGACTGTCACGTAGCGACTGACCGTTGGGCCGTTGCCCGTTACTATGCTCTTGACTCAGTGTTGCCAACTCGGGATAAATTTTATTTATCAAAATTGTTCGAATTTGTATATAGTTGGCAAAAAAAAATTGCTTTAACCTTGAAAAGCAAGTTTCATATTACTGGCATTAAGCCGATTAAAACCAAAATCTGGACGTGGTAGAAAATTTTACTAAAAGTGATTTGCATTTTACACAAAATCTAGACGTGATAGAAAAAATCTAATTATAGATTTGAAATCAGCATACCGAAATTAGCTAGGAGCACCTATTTGGTCTTCTGTAACAAAATCTTTGTTGCCTAGTGTTATTCACCGATGAATGAAAAGCAACCCTTGAGGGACTTGATGTTTGGTCAAGAAGATGGATTGCTGAGAGCCAATTTCTACCATCGAGATTAAGACGCCAACAAGGTGGAGGTAGTGTCATGTTTTGGGCAGGATTGATAGGCAATGAAGTAGCTGTCCCATACAGAGTGCCTGATGATGTAAAAATGAATGCCCAGTCTTACACAAACTTTCTAAAAGAAAACCTCATTCCATGGTAGAGATTGACCCTTAGCAATCCATCTTCTTGACCAACCATCAGATCCCTCAAGGGTTACTCTTCATTCATCGGTTAACAATACAGTATTAAAATCTGTTTTCACGTACTGACGCGCCCATTCAACACGCTGCTTCTTGTACCTGGGTGTTAATGGTGACTGAATCGTAGGTTTACACGTCTTGCCAATTGTTTGGAGGATTCCACATCGAGATGTTCTCTGTACATTATGTATGCCAGCCTGCTCAAAAACCTCTTTACTTAAGGACAATGGATGCTTTGCAGTTTGTGCTTGATTACAGATATCTGCCGCCTTGTCACTTTTCTTATAGCTCCTTTATCACTTCGCTGCCTCAGTTTGGTACCCTCCGCTACAAACTTGTTTACAGTTCGATAAGCTCTGCCAAACTGCTTCGCAATTTCAATAGATTTTATATTTTCAGCGAGTAACTTGACTATTTTTCTTTTCTCAGTTAGTGTTAAATCCTTCTTCTTACCCATTTTCACCATTTGGATCCATAAATAGAATACTTGCTTAATAGTTCGGAACACAATATTTTACATATTTTTCAATAAAATGAGATAATTATTTTAATTATCAAAATATTTTATCGAAATGAATACCATCAATGCTGCTATATATAGTGATCATTTGCTACAAATTTCATTGAGGAGGTCTCTTGTCAGGCCTTTAGTTTGGGGACACTACACATTCTGACTTTCTTATTGTCCTGTGTTGTTTGGAAGGTAATTGGATTTAGTTTGAGGTTTTGTACCACTCGTTGATTTTTCTGCTGACCTTTGTATCGTCCGTAATATTGTCTTTGGCTGCGCTGAGAGACATTGACTGAGGCGCATTGTGGTGGGATGGCGGGAGGGGACCCGCAAATGTAAACACCATCAAATCACGGTTAGCACCATGTCACGATCACGGTTAAGTGTACAATGGTAACAATTAGTAGGTCATGTTAATTCAATTGACGACAGTGAATCACGGATAACTGCATGAATAAAATGTGTGTGTATACACAACGTTGCGGTTCCGTGCGTCGTTCTCTTCACACGAAGGTCAGGCTGGTGCCCCCCTCTAGGTCTGTCTTGGTGGAGGGGCGAGTGCTTTCTTGTACTCTCCACCTCACATAACCATGTACGACCGGTTCATCGGGGATTGTTCTGAGCCAGGTGTCTAATCATCTTTTGAAGATGTCCACAGCAACTCCCTTCATGTTCCTTAGGTCTTTGGGCATTTGATTAAACAGTTTTGGCCCTCTCACCACAAAACTAATTTTTTTCAGGGTTGAGGATGTTCCCTGTCTCACCTTTAATTTGGGAACACGACACAGTCTTCCTTTTCTACTTTCCACCGTTGTTTGGGAAGTTACAGGGTTCAGAGTAAGATTAGGGACAAGTTTCTTCATTATTTTCCAAGTGTAAATAATGGTGTATCTCTCTCTTCTCCTTTCCAGTGAAAATAGGATTAGCTTTCATAATCTTTCCCAGTAATTTAGTTCTTTGCACCCCTCGATCTTGGCTGTGAAGCTTCTCTGAATCCCTGACAGATGTCTAATGCCCTCTTTTTTATATGGGGATGTTAGAATCGAGCAGTATTCCAATTTGGGTATGATCAGGGTTTTCAGTATAGGAATCATTATATTCCTATCCCTTCGTTTAAAGGCTATCAATATCCGCCCCGTTATTCTCTTTACTGCTATCTTATTTTGTGATTCAAATTTCGCATCATCAGTCCTTGCAACCCCTAAATCTCTCTCTCTCCTCTCTCTCTCTCTCTCTCCTCTCTCTCTCTCTCTCTCTCTCTCTCTCATATATATATATATATATATATATATATATATATATATATATATATATATATATAAGCTATTGTTGGTATGACTGATAAAACTCTCTGAAATATGCGCAATGATGAAGGGGCTAGTCTTTTCTGAAAGAAAGTACAGCCACTAGGTTCCTGTCAGGTAGATGTACCCTCACAGCCTCGATTTAGAAGAGTTCCAGCTAGGCTAGAAGAGGTTTGTGTTCCACCGGAAGGTAGCTACGCATCTGAAGATCTTTACAGAAAGACACATTATGAAGCTCTGGACCTCATTATAATACCCATAACTGAGAGTTTTGACGAAGTAGAGTACAAAATGTATGTCCAGTGTAAAGATTTGCTTCTCGAGGATGCAAAGGATAGATGTCCACAGCATAATTAGAGAGTGTAACTTCATTCTTGGGCTCAGACTTCCTTCCTGCAAGACTACATACACATCTAACAACCTTCAGTATGAACTTTGTGTTCATGATTCCCTTGAGCAGTTAATCCTACGTAATGTAGTTACACACGTGCAATCACTGACACCTGACCAGTAATTTCTTATCTCCTCTGTGATTACGTAAACAAAGTTAATTATAGTGATGCCTGCCTCCATTACGTGTAGTGAACGCTTGTTTAGTAATATCGTGCGTATTAAATCTTATCTGAGTTCAAACACGACTCAGAGAAAGCTTAACCAATTGATGCTATTGCATGTACATAAAGAAAGGTACGATCAAATAGGTTTAGTTGATGTTGACTATGGAAATGTCCAGAGTCCTGAACATAGGTCATCCTTGTTTGGTAAATTTAACACATTCTGCTTTGTCAAGACCATAGTTCTGGTACGATCTAAGGTCACAATGACTGAAAGGGCAGTGAAGCATGCTGATATTGACATGAAATCAGCGTAAGACCTAATACTTTTTGTCTAAATATATGCAATTTGCAAACTCCTATAAAGTGTATAATTATAGTCAGTCGTGAGATGGAAAAAATCTTCAAACTACTTTTGCCGTGTATATATATATATATATATATATATATATATATATATATATATATATATATATATATATATATATATTAATATAATCTTGTTTCATGTTTCATGATTATGCTAAGAAACTAGGCTGTGACGGGGTTATCTAGCTGTTACTCAACATAATACTTAAATACTATTTAAATTCGTTTGTGATGTCCGTTACAATAAGGAAAGCAATAAGAGAGAACTTTATAAGTTTTAGACAATGAGGAAACCTGTTAACTGTAGAGAGACTTGCTTGGTAATATATACGATGCAGGCAGGAAGGAGGGGACAATCGCGAATCTCCGAGACTACTGAAATTACACCTTTTTTGAAAAGACTGTGTAGTGTGTAAGATGCATGCGTGTGTAGTAAGGAATATAGTGGGAAGCGCGTGTTTGAGAGTATGCTGGACTGCTCACAGGGTAGACGTGACATGTAAAAAGGCCAGATGAAGAGGACAGTGATGGGAGAAACAGGGGTCAGACACTTCCTGTCTTCTATTGGAATGCCACATAGAAACTCCTTATATATATATATATATATATATATATATAATATATATATATATATATATATATATATATTCGACTCGTGTAAATATGCATGGCGGGTTATTTTGAGCCAGAAGTTATAATGAGATCGATGTACAGTTCCCTCGAATGATCTGTTAAATAATTTTAAATTAAATGTTAGGGCTCACTTACGTCATTGCAGAATCGAAGATCGCGTGATGATACAAATTTCAGTTTTATGTTTTTAATACAGGTGAAAAAGCGTATGGTGCGTTCTATAGGTACATTATCATGATTGAAAGTATTTTTGTGGCCATTTGTACAGAAAATTGTTTTTTATACGAGATCTGATATCATAAAGTATTAAATTTTAACATTTTAAACGTTGTATAACGGTACGCTTCAGTTTGTAAAGACATGTTTGGTACAGCTAGTGACAAAAACAATAAGCATGAACATTCTGTGTGATTGATGTAAATACTGGACTGACTGGTGTGAAAGAAAAGTGAAAACAAATACGTTTATTATGAGAGTTATGAGGAATTGTAAGCAGTCGATAAATTAGAGAAATGATAATTAAAGTAATGTGAATGAGCGCTATGACTGCAACTAGAAAGGTTCTTCATGAAAAATCTCTCAAGTTTCAGTACCTATTTCCCACTGAATCTATTTAAAAATGCCACCTTCGACAAACTCGACATCCCGTTTTCTTTAATTGCATCTACGTACTAAGAAAGTTTTTTTACCCGAACCTACTTATTTGGATATATATATATATATATATATATATATATATATATATATATGATAATAATATTAATAACAAGATTAATAGCAATTAATAGTCGTTAAAAGAAAGTTAAGCTTAGCTACTAGTCTGAAAACAATTATTGAGAGAAATATATCCGAGTGTTTTGGCTCCTCTAGCGGGGTGAGACAAGACTCCTTGCTCTCCCCTATGCTGTTTTATTTGTATATTGACGGATTAATTGCTTCACTTAATGAGGCAACAGTAGGATGTTGTATAGATAACACAAAGATAAATAACTTAGTTTATGCCGATGATATGGTGTTAATAAGTCCCTCTGTTAAAGGTCTGGATCGGCTACTAAATGTCTGCGAAGTGTATTCGCAGGAACATGATATTCTTTTTAATGTTACAAAAACTAAGGTTATGCAATTTCATCCTAAAAGCTGGAATCAGCCAGCTGATATAAGGTTTAAAATGAATGGTGAGGTAATTGAGGAAGTACAAGAGTTTAAGTATTTGGGTCAAACTATTACCAGCTCCTTGAGTGATGACTCGGATATAAGAAAACAATCTCGAAGCCTGTGTGCTAAAGCGAATATGACCATAAGGAACTTTCGTTTCTGTACAAGTGAAGCTAAAGACACTCTTTCGTACTTTCTGCAGTAATATATACGGTCTGCAACTCTGGGTGAATTATAAAAAAGGTTCTGGCAGAACCCTAAATTTGCTGTACAACAGGTCTTTTAGACTCTTACATAAATTACCCCGAGATGCTCAGCTTCGCAAATGTTTGCTACCCGCAATGTCCCGAGCTTCCCGGAGGTAACAAGACGTGCTCAACACAGTCTAATGCAAAGAATTAAAAAATCAACCAATCCGATCATCCAAGCTATCCATGAGTCCTGCCATTTATCCTCTCAGCTATGGACTTCTTGGTACGAAAACGTCTGTCTGTAGTTCCACTTAACTTCGACAGTGCAGTATTATTTCTAATCAATTGTGTATATTTCTATCCTTAGTGTATGAACTGTCATTATATTAATAATATTTGTCATATGAACTATAGTCTGCCAATAAACCTTTTCATTTTCATTTTCATTTAGCAAAATTGGGGTAGAGTTGCCAGATGCTCTTATTACGAAATGTATTTAAATCAATATATTTAATTTAAATCCTCTTAACACGTGTACATTAGGGTGGCCCACTTTTCAATTTTTTTTTAAAGTATAGGTTATCGTAGTTTTTCCCATTATTTGGCACTATACTAGCACATTGGTACCATTTTTACAAAAATTGATAAATATTTAGGGGTCTCGCATCGACCTTGAAATTACGAGTTGTTTTTTTTAAATGCGTACTTTTTAACTTTTTACTAAATCAAGATAAATCATTAAGTAGGGATGTTTTCTGAATCCTCTTGATGAGAGAAGTCGTTTGGTGTGCCTTCTAATGTCATACGACTAACGGTTTAAAAGTTGTGCCTATATACAGGTAATACCAATGTGCTAGTATAGTGCCAAATAATGGGGAAAACCACGATCACCTATAATTTACAAAAAAATCAGCAAATAACAGACAAATAAGGAAGAAAGAAACAATAACTTAAACAATCACTTTTGCATTGTATTGACCACTATCACACGTCACTGGCTGCAACGTTGTCCCTCTGTGCTATGTCATCGTGGCGAGTGATGACTTCTTGAAGTCGCCGAGCTCTTTCCGGTTCTTTTCCACCACTTGCAGAAGATCCTGCAGCTGTGCCTCGTCCTTTGTGACCGTGTTCGCATAGTCTTGTATCAGTTGGACTCCTCTTTCAGCGATGTCATTGGTGACCTGGAGATTAGAGATCACATCCTTCAGACGACAAAAGTCCTCGTTCTCGTCCCACTTATCAGTTGGCAGAGTGAGCCACGAAGACCCATACATCTTCAGACCTGCAAATAAGAACCAGGAGGACTCGTCGATCAGGTCGGGGAGTAGCGTCATCTCGTCGACTGAGACGTTCTCGTATGTGAAGTCTTTGGGTACAGGGAGGTGGGACAGCTTCTCTGCCATCTGTTGCTTCACAGTGCCATCCACCTTGTTGCTGCATAGAGCGAAGATGACGGTCTGAGGCCTCAGATACCAGAAGTGCCGCCTCATCACTGCCAGTGACGTTTCTGCCACCTCGCGGTCCACTGCCCTATACCTCAGAAAACGCTGGTATAGTACCAGGTCATTCAACGGCGCATCAGCTGCTACAGGGGACAACAGTGTGCCTCGGTGGCGTGAAGGAGTCCTTCACAGCCGTCGCCACTTCACGGCGATGTGACACTCTTCCCCGGCGAGCCGTTTCTTTCGAGATGCTGAACTGATTGAGGTCTGCTGGTGGATCCGCCGAACGTGTGATAGCAGCCACAATGCTTACTACCTATGTAGAGAATGGAAAGTGGAAAGGAAATTGTCAAGAATACATGTGGGTTACGGGACACTTTAAAACTGACGCTATCGATGAATACTGTACACAATACGCACCTGATTATTGGACATGCGGAAACGATCAGCCACTTCCATGACAGCAGGTGCATTAAGGATGCGGCGAGGAAGATTGACAGACACACTTGGCTCTTTCGGCAGGGGGAACGCTAGTTCTGTCTCCGACTCTCCTGACATGCCAGTATCATCATTCTCCATGGCCTCATCTCCGGTTTCGTATGCACACTTTGAGGTTTGCGGCTCCTGGCGAGGACGTTTTCCTTCCCTGTAGCTTTCTTTTTACAGCGAAAACTTTATCGTTCCCGCTCATCGTTGCCACCCGAGGACCACGTTGATCGAGGTAGAAGTCAATGTCTTCTTTCTTGTCCTTGTCGGACAGCAGTCGATTCTTCTTTATATCTTCGACAGCTTGTCCACACTGTCCGAAAACTTCTGCCGTTTTCCTCCGGCGTCAGTTTCTCGTTTTCTGCTCTTTTGGAGTAAGTGCCACTCTTTCCACAATCCCTCTAGCTTCCGTTCGCAGTTGAGCTTTGTGATTGTTTTAATGCGGGCCATGTTCCAAAACTTTAAGACGTTGTTTACGGTTTCTTTGAATGCGTCTTTCCTGTTAGCGGTGTACTGGATAACACTGAAGAAGTATTGCAAAACCTGCTGTGTTGTTGGCAATTTGCTACCACTGATGGAGGACGACGGTTGGCCAACTAAAAAAATTTCCGAGGCCGATCTTAGAGATGGTAGCGATGTTATTTTCGCCTTTCCTTTTGATGACTCTCTATTTGTAGCTTCAAGAGTTCTTCCAGTTATGGTTGCCATCGATTTGTCCATGACAAAGGATGAGGAACTCAGACAGAATTTCAAAATGTTATGATCTGCAAAAAAAGAAATAGGTTAGGTACCTGGCACAGGCATAGTGCATTTTATAATTACCTATATACATTATACATTCCGCCCGGGTATGGTGACTCATTTTTTTGAAAAGTATAGGTGATCGTGGTTTTTCCCATTATTTGGCACTATACTAGCACATTGGTATTACCTGTATACAGGCACAACCTTTAAACCGTTAGTCGTATGACATTGGCAGGCACACCAAACGACTTCTCTCATTAAGAGGATTCAGAAAACATCCATATTTAATGATTTATCTTGATTCAGTAAAAAGTTAAAAAGTACGCATTTTAAAAAAAAACTAGTAATTTCAAGGTCGATGCGAGACCCCTAAATATTGATCAATTTTTGTAAAAATGGTACCAATGTGCTAGTATAGTGCCAAATAATGGGAAAAACCACGATCACCTATACTTTTCAACAAAAATTGAAAAGTGGGCCACTCTAGTGTACATATATTATATGTAATAATAACAATAAATCAATATTTAAATTTAACACATTGTGGTTTGTCAAGACCATAGTTCTGATACGATCTATGGTCACAGTGACTGAAAGGGCAGTGAAGCATGCTGATATTGACATGAAATCAGCGTAAGACCTAATACTTTTTGTCTAAGTATATGCAATTTGCAAACTCCTCTAAAGTGTATAATTATAGTTAGTCGTGTGATGGAATAAATCTTCAAACTACTTTTGCCGTGTGTATATATATATATATATATATATATATATATATATATATAATATATATATATATATATATATATATAATCTTGTTTCATGTTTCACGATTATGCAAAGAAACTAGGCTGTGGCGGGGTTATCTAGCTATGTTGCTCGACATAATACTTAAATACTATTTAAAATCGGTTATGATGTCCGTTACAATAAGGAAAACAATAAGAGAGAACTTTATAAATTTTAGACAATGAGGAAACCTGTAAACTGTAGAGAGACTTGATTGGTAATATATACGATGCAGGCAGGAAGGAGGGGACAATCGCGAATCTCCGAGACTACTGAAATTACACCTTTTTTGAAAAGACTGTGTAGTGTGTAAGATGCATGCGTGTGTAGTAAGGAATATAGTGAGAAGCGTGTGTTTGAGAGTATGCTGGACTGCTCACAGGGTAGACGTGACATGTAAAAAGGCCAGATGAAGAGGACAGTGATGGGAGAAACAGGGTTCAGACACTTCCTGTCTTCTGTTGGAATGCCACATAGAAACTCCTTTTATATATATATATATATATATATATATATATATATATATATATATATGTTAACCCCTCCGTCTATGGCCCGGGTTGGTTCGAAGTTGACGGGGGTTTAGTTAGGTGGCAGCAACGGATGTGTGACTTGCAGTAGTTTTCTTTCTATATTACTCTCCGAGTTCTTCTATAGTGTCTCGGAGGACTCTGATAGACTTACTAAAAATGCTGAAGGTTCCGGACTCTTCTTATAGCGTATCCGGACAGTTTAATGACTAAGTTCTTCTGAAGAGAGCAAGGCTCGAAGGATAAGATAAAAACTATCTTTTACTGTAATTTACTGAAAATGTACAGGTAGTGCTCAGCCTCTGAATAGCTTCTGAATGACAATGGAAGATTTTACTGGGGTTTATATACCCAAAAACTGCTAACATCATTATTATTAAATGCTAAAAAGGCTGTATTATTTTTGTACAATATTCGAAAATAAAGTAAATTTTCAGCTGTGGTAAGGCTTGAACGAGTAAACAAAATATTTGAGGACGAAACCATATTTTTATCTTAAACCGCGACTTTTCAGATCCGATGTTATCATGATCTGCCAAGTTAACTAAAAGTGGAAATCGGACTATGCATCTTTACACTAAAATATGCATATGAGTAAAATTTTAAGGTTTAAGATATACAATTTTAATGCTTAGGCAAGACATGATCTCATCTTTTATAACGAAAGAGAATGTATACAAAATATGAACATTGCAAAGCTTAAGCAGGATTCCTTATTAAGCGAAATCTAAAAAAATGATTATGAGATTTTAAAAAAACAACAGGTCACCAATTATTTAGCAAAGTAGAAAGCAAATCAAAAATTTTATCCAAACTCGCGTTGGGCGATTTTGGTCCTTATGTAAAAATGAATAATATAGGAATATGGGAATTATTTATGGTTCATTTTTACAGGGCTCTCTCATCTAGAATATTAATATAATAATGTAACATCCTAACTAATGCTAACTAGATGATAACTATGGGTTTTATAATACAGATTTATATATACAACATAAGTCGGGTGGTTAAGTCTAGTTCACGTGGTCCGGGTACGCACTCTTGGTCGTGCATAAATAGTTTCATGTTCCGTGTCACTTGGTTTTCTTTGTTCCCAGAATGATCTTTTCACCACAAATATACCGACGATAATAGCACATACAATAATGATACTAACGGCAGATGTTGAGAAAATGGTTACCGGTTGTAGTAGGAATACCTCGGATAAGACGGTTTCAAACAGGACGGATTTCGCAATAGGACGGATTGAATATTATAATATAAAATTAATTATTTAATGTAATATTTAAGATATTTATAAAAGGAATGTCAGTGCGACGATATATTAAGTTTCAAACAACCCGCGTGCGGTCTATACTACAAGTTTTTGGAAAAATTATAACATCAGAAATGTTATAGAAAACATCAATCAAGCGTGGCTTGAAGTCACTGCGAGTAATATGCGAGCAGTGTGGAAAAATATTCTACCACATTGTGCAACTGATTTTCGTGGTTTCGAAAATCACATTGCAGGAGTTGCAACTGACATTGTTAGCATTGGGAAGGATCTTGGATTCGAAAATGTTGATGCACCAAATGTTATCGAGTGCATTGAATCGCATTCGAAAGATCTAGACAATGAAACTCTAATCAATCTAGAACAACAACGAGTTTATGAAGAAGAAGAAGCGAAAGAGGAAGATGCAGAAGCAGAAGACGTTCCTACAAAAGAATTTTCAACTGGTGATCTTGCATTCTTATTGTTTTATTTCACATTTAAACATGTTAAATCATTATAATTATCGAAAATAATCACACAAAAAACGTAATTTAAAATGTCTTGGAAC
This sequence comes from Bathynomus jamesi, assembly GCA_023014485.1. Lineage (NCBI taxonomy): Eukaryota > Metazoa > Arthropoda > Malacostraca > Isopoda > Cirolanidae > Bathynomus > Bathynomus jamesi. The sequence goes on along the minus strand of JAJOZX010002642.1, from coordinate 367,349 downwards.
GACCTACAGTATTTCCCATTAAAACATGCCTCGAACAGGGCGGTTTCAAACAGTGCGGCATGTCGGCGGAACGAATTAACCGTCTTATCCGAGGTATTCCGTATTTGTAAGAGGTTATTTTGGTTATCATCCGAAATTTTAAACCGGCTCAATTGATCATTCCATTCAGGGGCATGTAGTTCGGGTAGGATGGTTACAGGTTTTATGGAGAGATTTAAGATCTCTATGACGGGTTTAAATTTAATTTGCGACGGGAATGGGTAGGAGTTATTAAGGGTAACCTTGTACGGGTTGTATATTTGGAGGGCTTTTGAACGCAAGGAGCAACCAATTGGTAGCCGAATAACCATAGGGATTGTGATGAGGGAATAATTCGATGAACACTCGAGAGTAGCGGCAGTCCTGTTCGCGAAAGAAACCCAGATGTCTGGTCCAATTCGTAGTTGGATGGTTTTAGGGGAATTAAATTTTTTAAATGAACATACTGGGGCATGCCGGTCACGAATTAAGTCGATAAAGCAAGACCTAGTAGTTGGAAGAATAACTGGTTTGAGTGGAGGGCAGACGAGTTGTTTATTTGGTTGCGGGAATCGGCAATGCCGGACGTCGCTATCTGACATCATAGAATAAGCTGACAGATCTTTGGTGAGGAAAAGGTAAGGTGGTACGGTGGGTAAATACAATCAATAGACATTAGAGTTGTTTTGGTAGGGTGTTGGGAAAGGGTGAAATTTATATACGTCATAAGTGAGGACATCGAAAAATGGTATAATTATGAGGTATGTGTAGGGGCGTGGTCCATGTACAGTCCAGATGTATTCTAGAAATTGAGGGTAATTAGTGTGGTTGAGTGGGAATATGGGTGATAATTTTAATTGTGACTGGGTGGTGTGAATCAAGGACTGAAGTATTTCCCATGGTATTAGGGTGGAAAGAGTGATTTTTCCATGGGCTAACTGGGTTGCACGAAAAACCTTGGAATGAATCGTAGTTATTCGTTGTAAGTATTTATCGATTAGGGTTACTTGTAGGTTCATTATCTCTATTAATTCTAGATATCTTTTGTGTTCTTTGTATTGAGCTAACATGGATTCAAGGTATGTGAATCTGTCCGAAAGGGAGTGGAGGAAGCGATTGTTTTCGTGTAATGACCTAATAGTTTGTTCTAACATGTGTCCATTATATTGTCGATTTCGCGCGAAGAGATTCAATTTAAGTTCAATTCTTTTAATATCTTCTTCGGTTGCTAATCCGAATAAACCTTTGAATAGTTTCCCTCCTATATCTATCAGTCCCCTTTAACTTCTTTGGTTAAAGTTTTCTGAATTTTTAGTTTCAGTTTGTATCCATGGTAAGGCTAATATTTCTGATAGGGCGCGTGCTGTAGTTTCAATATTTTCGAGGGTATTTTCTAACAGAACGCGACTAATCTGATCTTTTCCTTGGAAAGAATTCCGGACTTTACTTTCAAACGTTTTTAATTGGTTTTGTATCTGAAGGAGATTGATTTTAATTCTAGCAGGGGATTGCAAATTTATATAAAGGTCTGCGTGCCCTTTCAAAAATTTACTTTCTGCAAGTTTTTCTATGACAACTCCGGTAGAAATTTTAATGCTAGGGCTACAAGAGTAAATAATTTGGAAAATTATAAGGGGGACAATTTTATTCATTTCTACGCCTTAGGTTATACGGAGCTGGGGGTGGTTGTGTGGATATTTGTGTTTGTGGGCGAAGGGGTCGGCCTCGTTTTGGTGGCAATGGGGGTCGACCGTTGAGCTCGGATTCTGAGCGGGTTCGTTTCTTATGTGAAGGTTCTATTAATGTGTTCTAATTAGGTCTGCTTGACCGATCTTAATTTATGGAATGATCACTTAAGGGGTTTTCCTAACTACACTATCTAAAAAAAATAAATGCACAACAATTTGCCTACTAGGGAAAAATTTGAAAAGATTGCAAACAAAAATAAAAAAATGTAAACAAGATTTCACTCAAATGTACGTGAAGGTATGGTAATACTATGTTTGGTACATTAAATAAAATTATACTATACTAACTAGAATAGTAAAAATAACTGTGAAAATAGCTGTGAAAATAACTGAAAATAACTGTGACAATAATTCTGCGACAATAATTCTGGGAAAATACTGTTTTCAATAAAAAGAATGTATCACTGGTGTCTGAAGTGTTCACTGTGTTTTGTGTTAATTCTGGCTCAATACTAAATATTAACTGTTAATAATAATGACTTTTCAAATGTTTAGAAATTATTTTAAAAAAGAGTTTTGTACTTAACAAGATTCCTACGGCGAAATCCTTAGAGACGTGTCCTGAAGACGTGTCTTGCTGGCC